>VSMD01014622.1:0-53048 GCA_008750895.1 Mirza zaza
AAAGATTTTGGAGGCATAAGGGCAGTATTGTGAGTTCAATCATTTAGACCAAATAAAGCAAACATTAGTCATCAAAGGCTCCTTGTAACTTGAAATATGTCTGTATTTGCTTAAAATAAGGTGTACGAAATACAGACTAGGTTTTGGCCAATGTAAAAATTATAAAACATGTATCGGCTTTGATTTATCTTCTATTAATCTAACCTATAGAAATATTTAAACATACTCTCTATATAATACCTCTTTCCATACACATCTTGGGTAATTCCCTTCTACTTTGACTCATGTTTGGGCATATGACTTGTCTTGTTCAGAAAATGGCCACTTTCAGGTATTGAATTTGAGGTGCCTATCAGGTAGTCATCTTAGTGATGTAAATATGTAGAAATTTAAACCTAGATATCAGTTGAAAGGGTGGATTTGTATACATAAATAAAGAATAATACATGTTTAATTCTTATTAGGAACCATGAGATTATTCAGATAAAGAATATTTGAGAAAAAATAGACCTTGATAGAAATCTTGAAATAAATATCAACTATTTAAGAGATAGATAAAGGACCTATTGGGGGTGGGGGAAATACATACTAGCATAGATACAAGAGAAACAGATGATTATTTGTTTATAGCTTAGAAGGGGCTGTTGGATTCAAAAATTGAAGGTTACTTTTGATTAATCATTGAGTTTAAATAATTTTTGACTGATATGCACACGCACACACACACACATATCCATCTCCTAGATGGTACACACCGCACCCATTAGGTGTGAATATACCCAACCCCCCTCCCTTCCCACCTGCCCAACATCTGATGAATGTCACTACTATATGTGCACATAAGTGTTGATCAATTAATACCAATTTGATAGTGAGTACATGTGGCACTTGTTGTTCCTTTCTTGTGAAACTTCACCTAATAGAATGGCCTTCAGCTCTATCCAGGATAATATGAGAAGTGCTAGATCAACTTTTGAGATTCCTAATCAATAATTTGTCTTAATCTAGGAAAATATGTACAGAAAAGCAAAATGAAATAAGAGACTTCTTTGATTAGCATTTAATTGGAACAAAGAGTGTTAGTTTGATGACCTTATTGGACAATCTTTGATGATGTTATTGACCACTGTAAAAAACTATAAAACATGTACAAACTTTGATTTTTCTTTTATTAATCTAACCTAAAGAAATATTTAAACACATGCTCCATCTAACACCTTTTTCCATATACATCTTGGGTAATTCCCTACCACTTTGACTCTGTGTTTGGTCATATGACTTGCCTTGTTCAGTATCAGTAACCATAATTCAGGTAAAGAAATGTAAAGTACTTGTATGTTGGGACATTTCCACTTATACTGATGGAATTTATTATTTTACCATGTGAACTAGCCGAGGAATATCCACTAAATAATGAGAGATCAGGTAGAGAGTGACCCCAGGCTTTATAGCTGAGAACCCAGACATAATAGTCAGATGTGTGAACCTACTCTAAGTCAATGATCCCTAGCTTGGACAAATAACTACTTGGCCATAAAAAGGAATGAAATAATATCTTTTGTAGCAACTTGGATGTAACTGGAGGCCATTCTCCTAAATGAACTATGTCGGGAATGGAAAAACAGATTCGAGATGTTCTCACTTATAAGTGGGAGCTAGATGAAGGATATACATGGTCATAAAGAGCAGTAATAAACATTGAAAACTAAGGAGGAGGTGTGAGGAGGTAAGGAATAAAAGTCTATTTATCGAGTACAATGTACATTATTCTGGTGACTTGGAGACCAACAGCCCTGACTTCAGCATGATACAGTTTAGCCATGTAACAAAAAAACACACACTGTACATATAAAATTAAAAAAAAATTAAATTAAATTAAATTAATTTTTTTTATAAAAGAAGAATGCCCTGCCAACACACAGAATTATGAGAAGCAATAAATATTTTCAGTGGGAGGAGACCTACATTTTGTGGTGGTTTATTACAAACGATATTTACATTCCTCATTATTCTTCATTTTATTTTACCAACTTTATTCCATGCTGGTTGTTGTTTTAGATGATCTGGCATGAACAAGATAAAAAAAAAATCTGACTTACAAGGTCAGGTACTCCAGATATAGGTTGGCTAGTGCCTAAATTAACCATTTAGACATGCTGTCAGAATTTAACTATAACTGTTACATTACTGTTTGTTTGTCAAAATATAATTAGGCCATAAAATCTATTATACCAGGCCCAAAACAATAATAATCTGATTATTAATACTTACCACTTGCTAAAGCAGTACTAAGAGTGAATGACAGAAGGCATTTCAACAACCAACACCCTAGTGTGATATCAGGTATGTATTTGTACTATTAATTCATAATGGATTGCTTTCAGATTGAAAGTTTCCAAATCTATCAATACATGATTTGACATATGCCTAGATGTTCTAATGCTGTGGAATTATATTAGCATATTTAAGGGACTAGCAATAACAGAATGCATTAAAATAAATTCCATTGCCAGAAAGTTATCTTCTTTTTAAATCAATGGTAACTTTATTACATTAGTATTAAGAAATATATTACTGCATAAATGTTTCTAGAATAAATCTTTGGCATATCAGAAAAGGATCAACTTTAAGAATCTAGTTATTTTGAACAGAAAGAGATTTGGTGCACGGAAATGCATGCTTATGTAATTTGTTTTCATTTCCAGATAATTTATTTGGTTCTTTATTACGATGATTTGTTCTTTGAAGAATGGTATCCTATTCTACTGCTCGGAAGAAAAAAATTATTTTACAATTTTAAAATACATGTGCTTATGCTATTTTCAGACTATTCTAGTTTTGTATTTCTTTAAAAGTGGATTTTCTGTGTTATATCTGTAATTTTTTTCATCACAATGGTCTTTTGTTTTGTTTTCTTTCCTTTTCTTTTTTTATTGTAAGCTCAAAGTAGATTTTTTTGCTTGCTTGTTTGTTTTGATGGAAGTTACCTGATTTTTGTGTAGAGGAGATTTAAATTTTTTTTCTGCTCACTCAGGAGAGTTTAACAGCTCTGGACACTTGATGTTAATTTCTCATCCTTTAGATTCCTACATGCGTGGGTGGAATAAATTTTGGTTCACTACCTCCTACACTTTTTTGAGATTTTGACTCCTCACAAGAGAATTTATTTTTCCCTTAGAGCTCTGTGTCCATGGTATACCTCCAATCTGCCTCACCAGAGCTACAGAGCAGGGAAAATTTCATTTCTTCTTATAAGGATGGAACTGCATTTTAGAGACTTCATGATTATGGAGCGTTTCAGTTACCTCTTTATGACTAACATAAGCCCAGGGAAGACTATTGTCCAGAACTCTTGCCTCCAGTCTTTATGTCCTTGTCTCCATAGTGTCAGCTTCCAGTTTACTCATATTTACTTGAGTCGTCAGTTTGATATTTTATACCAAAAGGTTTTCATTACAAATTATCCAAAGAAATACTTCCTTTTATTTGTAGATGGAGAAATCATGCTGCATCACTTTGCTTTTCATGTTTCAAGTAGTTATCTCATTTTCTCTGAAAATTTTATATAAATGTAAAGCACATAAATATATTTTTTTCTGAATTGTCAGTGTATTCTTTTTATTAAATGCTTCATTAAGGTCAATACAAATGAATTTAATATGTATTAAAATAATTTAAGTTCTGTATCTAGCATTTTGAATAATTGATGACAGTAACAAACATATTAACCTTGAACTCAAGATATTTAATCAAGATAAATAAAAACATGTAGCAAATAAAACATAAATTAATGAGTTTTATGAATGCCCTTTGATTTTTATCTGTGCATTCTTAATATAAAATTTTTCAAATCATATAGAAATTTTCAAAATTAAGCAGTCTTCTCTACAAGGCTATAGATTATGAATTAGCTTCTTTTGCACATTTTTGACTAAAAGAAAGCTCGTCATTCTGTCATATTATACATTTTATTTTTGGTTAACTTTCATGCTAGAATTCTCATAAGTTTTTATATACTGTCCTACAACAAGTCATGTTAATTCTGCCCTCTGTATAAAAAGGAAATGTCTTCTCTTTTTAATCTACACTTTCCTACATAAAGATTATTCAGATATTTGCAGAAAATTCACCTTCTTATTCCAAATATTAACTTTCTGACCCCTTTCTCATTCTTCAGATAACATTGCCTCCAAAGTTCTTATTAACCTCATCATTTGTCCATTTTCTTGAGTTAATTTCCAATTTAGGTATCTAAAATGGATAAAGTATTCTATAGGTGGCTGAGTCTGCACAGAAAGCAATTTTACCTCTTTTAAAGTAGACACTATTATATTAAATCACATTAAATTTGCATTATCTCTTTCAGTGACTTTTCATTTGAATAAATATGCCCATTCATGCCTCCTTATTTTCTCATAAAATTAATCTTAATGCTAAAATATTCCCCTTTCTCTCTGTGTTTAGTACTTACATCATGTCTTCATCAGCTGAAAGAATAAGTGAAATATAATTTTTCTCTTACAATTCTGGTTATCTTCTCTCCTATGTCCTTCATAATATTTATAGTTTAGTTTTAGGATTTATCTGAGTCCTTTTTGTCATTTTCTCATGTAATTTTTAAAAATAACATAAAATTAAGATGTTTTGCTTTTGTAAAACAGGTCAGTATTACTTCTCTTATATTTCTCAGGGCTATTAAATATAACAAATTAAACATGGTAACATATGCATAACCTAACTGCTAAGGAAAAATGATTGAGAATGATCAAGTGGTACACAAACTAATTTGCTCGTGTCTCTATTTTGATCCAGGCCCAGGTAGGCATCTTTAAAGACTGGCTCTTTAAGGTTGATATTTGTTCACACAGCTATGGCACCACAATGATGTAAGGTTAGGTGCATTTGTTTCAGGTTGTTTTGTTTTCAACTTTTGTCTTTCCCATTGTAATGATATTAATACAAACTATTTATATTGCTCTAAATCCAAAAGTACATAACGAGATGCACCCACAAAACTTTTCCTTTTGTCTTTGCTTCTTCATCCTGCAGCCTCTCTCCCAATATATGAGACACTTGTAATCAATTTTTGGTATATCGTTTCATTTATTCTTTTTCAAAATATAAATAAAAAATTTTATATATTTATTTCCCTCACACAAAAGGTTGTACACCATCAACATTTTCTTGCATCTTACTTTACTTCACTTAATAATATATCCTGGGAATTCCTTCATACCAGCATACAGGAATTTTCTTCATTCATTTTTACATTTGCAAATCCCTAGTGCTTGGATGCAGCATAGTTTATTAAACCAATCCCTATTCTTGGACATTTAGGTTGTTTCAATTTTTTTGGCTATACCAGGTAATGTCACCATAAATAGCTTTATGCTCATAATTTCAAATTTTGCAAGTATATCTTTGGGAGACATTCTTAGAAATGGTATTACTGGGTTAAAGGGTAAATGCTCATGTGATTTTTCTAGACATTGCCAAATTCCCTGTAGTGTTGCGCATTTTCCCCTTCCCACAGCAATGAGAGGGGCTTATTTCCCCATAGGTTTGCACAGTCAAACTTTTAATTTTTTGTCAATTTGATGGCTGAAAAGTGATATCTCAGTAGTTTAATTTCATTTATGTCTCTTTGTTAAATTTATTTTTTAAAATACAGTTGTGGTAAAATATACATGAGACTTACCATTTTAATCACTTTTAAGTGTACCATTCAGTGGCATTAAGTACATTCACATTGTTATCCAACCATTACCACTGTCCATTTCCAGAACTTTTTCATCATCCAAAACAAAAACTTCATATCTGTTATATGTTATTTCCTTATTTCCCCTTCCCCCAGCCCCTGATACTCACTGTTCTACTTTCTCTCTGTGTGCATTTGAATATTCGGGATACTTCATATAAGTGGAATCATAAAATCTGTGTCCTTTGTGTTTGGCTTATTTCACTTACCATTATATCTTTAAGGTTCATATTGTACCATACATAGGAATTTAATTTCTTTTAAGGATAAATCTAATAATATCCCATTGTGTGTAGATACCACATTTTGTTTATCCATCCGTCAATGGACGTTTGGGTTGTTTCCATCTTTTGGCTATTGTGAATAATGCTTCTATGAACACATGTACAAATATCTATATGTTAGTGTCCACAGCACTAATGTGCCTCCTTTAAATTTTTTTGTGTATATACCCAGAAGTGGAATCACTGGAACATATGGTAATTCTAAGCTTACTTTTTGAGGAACCACCATATTGTTTTCCTTAATGGCTGCATAATTTTACATTCCCACCAGCATTGCACAGGGGTTCCAGTTTCTGCATATCCACTTCTAAACTTGTTTTCTGTTGTTGTTGTTGTTGTTTTTTAATATTAACCATTCTCATGGGTCTAAAATGATACTTTATTGTTTTGATCTGCATTTCCCAAGCGATTTGTGATGTTGAATATCTTTTTTCATGTGTTTATTGGCCATTTGTGTTTTTTTCTTTGGAAAAATACTTTTAATGTCTTTTGTCCATTTAAAAAAAAGACAGAGAGGACTAGAGACATCATGTGTTGGACCATTGCAGCAGGAAAGAAGGATATTGAATTGAGGAGAGGGGGAAAGAGTCACAGCTAATTGTGGATCACAGTGAGATGTTAGAGTCAGCTGGAGACTCCACGAAGAAAAATTGCAGAGCTGAGAAGGAAGAAGATAAAGAGAAGATATCAGCAAAGATCAAACCCAGAGATACTCAAAGCCCAGTGAAAGGGTAAGAGGGCATTCCCCTCCCTCTACTACCTGACTTGGTGAACAGTGGGCCACTACATTTATTAAAGGCTTTTCCACCCTCCACTATCCCAGGCATGGTGGCAAATTAGAAATAGGGAGGTTAACTAGAGAACCTCAGGTGTTTGGCTAGTCAGTGAGGGGCTTCCCGGGGAGAGTGCAAGGAGAGGCCAGAGTGCCAGCATTATTCCATCCAGACCCTTCCTCTCCTGCACCTCACCTGACCACTGCAACTGAAAAAGCAGTTTGAGCTCAGGCTGACTTGGAACCACAGCCCTTCCCCAATCCATTAAAACCATGACAGTAGTTGGAGCCAAGAAGTTCACCAATGGCCATTTCTCTCTGGTGACCACGCAGTTCAGACTGAGGTCACCACATAGAAGGAGTCCCACACCTCTTCCATTGAGAACTTGTGGTGGAACAGGGGTGCACAATTTGGGAAATCCCTGCTTTGACAGTGTTTCCTGGTGTCCCACACTGGTGGCTCATATAAGTAAGCTGGTCCCAGTGACCCTGGGCACAATAAGGGTATAGGGGACATATGGGAGAAGTCTGGGAGCTGGACTTGGGTGGCAAGAAAGTCACATATCTGATGGGAGAATGTGGTGGACTGCTGAGGAATGTGGATCTGGGAGCATGCCCAACCCCCGTGCTTGAGAACCTCCATATTGGATAAGGTGATGGCATTTGGAGAGGAATAACCTAGCCCCTTGTTTCATGGCAACCAAATGCCTTGCACTCAAGCACGAAGCTCAACAGGTGCTATAGCTCTTCCCCCTACTTATTACAACAGAGAGAGTAGTTCAAGGCCGGAACTTGATGAGTGGCTGCATCTCTCTAGTGACTGTGTGCTCCTGGCTGAGGTCCCACAGTTAGAGAGGCCACACCTCTTCCTTTGAGGACCTGTAGTGGAACAGGGGAGACAATCAGGAAACTCACTGCATGCTGGCATTTTGCAGACACATGCTAGTGGCTCGGACACATATACCAGGGAGAGGTTTGAGAGCAAGGACTTGGATGGTAAGGGAACACATATGTACTGAACTGACGGGATTATGCTGTAGGAGTCTAAGGAGAAGCGATTTGGGACAGTATCCAACCCCTCCATTTGGAAAAACTATGCTACAGGATAACCACAGAAAGATCCCAGCCCAGGGTCTTAACTCTCAAACCCTTAGGCCCCTCCCCCATGAATAGCCTTCCTAGTTTGGAGAGCTTGCCCTTTCCATCTTGCCAGTGGCTTTCTCTTGTGACCAGAAAAGCAACTTCTGAGCCCTGCACAGGCTTTGCAAAGACTTTCAAGCTCCCACAACCTAGCCATGAACTGCCGTGCTCTTCCTCCACCTCAGTGGTGGTGGAGATCAAGTAACACCCTGGGAGGTATAGGGGCCCTCCTAAACCTTGAGGCACTCAAGTACTCCACCTGGGGAACCAGAGCCTACCATGGACACAAAAGAATTTCTCAGCAGCTGGCTCTTTCACACAAACATCAACCAATCACAGGGAAACAACTCTATAACTCATCATAGCATCTTCCAACTCAAGCAAACAGGAAATAGATGATTAGTACTCACAAGTATCACCTGCCACGTTGGAGATTGAGCTGGGAGACCCAACGCAATTCACACTGCTAGGAGGAGGTGAAGACTGCAGGACAGAAGGGACTCTAGAGGAGCATCAAGCCTGCTTGAACACCCCATAGGCAGCTCAGGACCAGCATCCTTCTCCCTGGTGCAGTCAGGGATTGCTCTTTAGTGACTCAGACACAGGCCTGCAAGCTAGGCCTAATATACCCAGGATTCAATTGAAAGGCCAGATTAGAAAGAATCAGTGAAAAAACTACAGATGTATTAAACATTACAGCAAAAGAACACCTCCAAAAGGAAACAACAACTCTTTACCAATGGATACCAACCAAAATAAAAATATTGAAATGACAGATAAAGAATTCCAAATATGGATTATAAGGAAGCTAAATGAAATACAGGAGAAAATGAAAAATCAATGCAAAGAAACCACAAAAATAATTCAAGAAATGAATGGAAAATTCACTAAATAAATCTAATGGTTAAGAAAAATCAAATAGAACTGCTAGAAATGAAAAAAAAAATATTTAAGGAATTACAGAACACAATGGAAAGTTTTAAGAATAGACTAGAACAGGCAGAATAAAGAATCTAAGAGCTTGACAATAACACCATCAAAATAAACAAGTCAGTTAAAGATAAAGAACAAAGAAATCACAGAAATAAATAAAACCCATAAGAAATATGGGATTATATAAAGAAGCCTAACATAAGAATCATAGTCACCCATGAGAGTGAAGGAGAAAACACACAATGATTGGAAAATATATTTGAGGGAATAATTGAAAATAACTTCCCTGGTCTTGCTAGAAACTTAGATATCCAGGTATAAGTTGCTCAATGAAGACCTGAGAGAATGATTGCAAAGAGTGAATTACCACGACACATAGTTTTCAGACTGACCAAAGTTAACATGAAGTAGAAACTCCTGTGAGCTGTAGGCAAAAATATGAGGTAACTTATAAAGGAAACCTCAGTGGGCTAACTGCAGACTTCTCAACTGAGACCTCACAAACCAGAGGGGATGGAGGCCCATCCTCAATCCTCTTAAATATTATATTGGCCAGCCAAGGATTTTGTATATTGAAAAAAAAGTTTCTTATATGAGGGAGAAATAAAAGACTTTTTTAGACAAGCAGACACTGAGGGAATTTGTCAAGACCAGAACTGCCCTGTAAGAAGTATTCAGATCTGCACTATACATTGACCAGCATAATAGGCACTCTAGTGTAAAATCAGCCAAAAGCTAAAGCTCACAGCTAATATAAAATAATGGCTCAAGAGCTAAAACAAGCAATTAGGTTCTGCCCAACAGGATGAGCAAAAATGTGTCCCACTTATAAATTCTTTCAAGAAATGTGTATGGATTCAATTCCCCACTCAAGGGACATAGAGTGGCTGAATGGATTTAAAAAATATAAGCAAAGTATCAGGTGTCTCCAGGAAACAAATATAACTCACAAGGACTCATTCAAACTCAAGGCCAGGGAATGGGGTAAAAGGAAAAATTCAACAAGATAACATAACAATTTTAAATATTTATGCACCTAACACAGGTGTGCCCAGATTCATAAAGCAAACCCCACTAGATTTAAACAAAGTGATAAGCAGCAACAACATAATATGTGGGACTTCAACACCCCATTGGCAGAACTGGACAGATTCTCCAAGAAAAGCATAAACAAAGATTTATTTCAAGTCCAAATACTGGACATAAATGGGACCCTAAGTAAAAAATAAACAAAATTATCCAAGCAAATATAAACACTATCATTTTGATACTAAAGCCAGGAAATGATGCAACAAAAATAGAAAACTAATAGATCAACATCCCTTATGAATATAGATGCAAAATTTCTTAATAAAATTCTAGAAAACCAAATTCAACTGCAAGTTGAAAAAATAATCCACCATGACCAAGTGGGTTTCATCCCAGTGATGCAGGGATGGTTCAGCATTTCTAAATCAATAGATGTGATTCACCACTTAAACAGAAGCAAAAAAACAAAGATCATATGATCATCTCAATAGATTCAGAAAAAGCATTTGACAAAATTCTGCAACATTTTATGATTAAAACTCTTAACAAAATAGGTATAGATGGGATATATCTCAAAATTATAAAAGCCATATACAACAAACCCATAGCCAACATAATACTGGATGAGGAAAAGTTGAAAGCATTCTCATAGAACTGGAAAAAGACAAAGATGCTCATTGTCACCACTTGTATTCAACATAGTGCTGGAAGTCTTAGAGCAATCAGGCAAGACAAGAATTTAAAGTTGTCCAAATGTGGGAAGAGGAGGTCAAACTATTGCTCTTTGCTTATGACATGATCTTATATTGGGAAAATCCCAAAGACTCAATGGAGACACTCTTAGAATTGATATATAAATTCAACAAAGTCTCAGGTTATAAAATCAATGTATACAAATTGGTAGCATTCCTATATGCTAACAACAATCAAGCTGAGAATCAAATCAAAGACTCAATAATTTTCACAATAGCTACAATGAAAATAAAATACCTAGGGGTATATTAGACCAAGGAGGTGAAAGATCTCTACAAAGAGAACTACTGATCACTGAGGAAGAAAATTGCAGATGATTCAAGCAAGTGAAAAAACATGTCATGCTCATGGATCAGCAGAATCAACATTGTTAAAATGTCCATACTACCCAAAGTGATTTACAGATTGAATGTAATTCCCATCAAAATGCCAACATTATTTTTTGCATATCTATAAAAAATAATTCTACACTTGATTTGGAACCAGAAAAGCCCAAAAAAGCCAAATCAACCTTAAGCAAAAGGAACAAATCGGGACATATCACTTTACTGGACTTTAAGCCATTCTACAAGGATATACCAAAATAGCATGGGCCTGGCACAAAAATAGAGACATAAGCCAAGGAACCCAGAGCAAAGAACCCCAAAATAAAGCCATCTGATCTTTGACAAATCAGACAACAATATACACCAGGTAAAATAATCCCTCTTCAATAAATGGTGCTGGGAAAATTGGAAAACCACATGTGGAAGATTGAAACAGGATACATATCCTTCACCACTCACAGAAATTAATTCAACATGGATAATAGAATTAAACTAAGACATGAAACCCTGAGAATTCTAGAAGAAACTGTTGAAAAAACTCTTCTAGATATTGGCCTAGACAAAGAATTTATGAAGAAGACACCAAGGGCAATTAAAGCAACAACAAAAATTAATAAATGGGACTTGATAAAATTAAAAATCTGCACAGCTAAGGAAACAATCAATAGAGAATAGAAAACTTACATAATCGGAGAAAATATTTTCATGCTATACATCTGATAAAGGGCTAATAACCAGAATCTACAAATAAGCAAATCAGCAAGAAAAAATTCAAACAACCCCATTAAAAAGTGGACAATAGACATGAACAGAAGTTTTTCTAAAGAAGATGGACTAATGGTCAATAAGCATGTGAAAAAATGCTGAATGTCACTAATTATCAGAGGTATGCAAATCAAAACCACAATGAGATATTACCTAACCCCAAAAAGATTGGCTTTTATTAAAAAGTCCCAAAGCAATAGATGATGGCATGGCTGCAGAGAGAAAGGAACACTTATGCACTGTTGGTGGGACTGCAAACTAGTACAACCTCCATGAAAAATCATAGGGTGAGTCCTCAAAGATAAAAGTAGATCTACCATTTGATCCAGCAATCCAACCACTGGATATATAGCCAAAGGAAGAAAAGTCATTTTATCAAAACAACACTTGCACTAGAAATTTTATAGCAGCACAATTCACAATTGCAATGCCATGGAATAAACCCCAGTGCCCATCAATTCATGAGTAGATTAATAAAATGTGGCAAATGTATAGCATGGGGTACTACTCAGCCATAAAAATATGATGAAGTAACCCCTTTTGTAATAATCTGGAGACCATTCTCTTAAGTGAAATATTGCAAAATTGGAGAAACAAACAGCCTATATACTATTAAATTGGAACTAATCGATCAGCACTCATGTGCACCAATGGAAGTAAAACTCAAGAGAAATCAAGCAGGATGGAGGCAGTAGGGGGAGAATGGGTGAAATCACACCTATTGGATACAATGTACACTACCTGGGTGAGGGGCACACTTATGACTTTGACTTAAGTAGTACAAAAGCAATCCATGTAACAAAAATATCTGTACCCCTGTAATATTCTGAAATTTTAAAGAAAAGAGAAATCAACTTAAGAATTATATTATAATCCATTCATATCTAATATTTTTCCAAGCATCACAACCTATAAAGCAATTATTTAGATCACGTTTTTCCTTGGACACTGTCTTGAGTTTTCTACAACCCTGATTAAATTCCCATCTCCTTTCTAGACTTTGCCTATATGCCATTCTATGGTGGGCATGTCTATCCTTTGACACTTCCTCTGTTCTCCAATAAATACCATGGTTGTCAATAATTAGCTCATTTCTCTGTCTTTGAACTTTTTGAAGATAACTCTGTATTTCTATAGTTTTTTGGTTCCAGAATGTAGTTATCATTCTAGTAAGAAGTGCTTTCAAAGGAAACAATAAGAAATAATCAAGCAAGAAAGAAAATTTAAAAATTAAATGCACATCTTGGGTGCTATAAGTGTGAAGAATTTAAAAATAAAGCACCTATTTATAAGTAAATTTCCTCTGGCCACCCATTTTTTATTGTTTTAATCTGTATTTAAGTGAGTATATTTCTATAAACGTGTATTTTTTCAGATATCATGTAAAGGTTTGAACTAATTTTGTTGCATTTTAAAATGCACTGCAATTGTGTAATGGAATATATTAACTGAAATCTCATTTGTAAAATTGATAAAATAATACTTACTATGAAACTTAACAATTTTAATTATTAAATTAGTTAAATGCGTAAAAGACTTAGCATGGTCTCTTGTGTTAAAATCAGAAGCCGTGCCATAAAAATCTTTTTCATTATGAGTTCTGAACTACTTGAGAGAGCGGACCAATGGATAGAGCAGTTGCAAATCAAAATATAAGCTTCATCAAAGATTAAAATCTATGGTGAACACAAATAAGTTTTTTGGCCAGAAGACAGACTCTGAAATAATTATATTAATTAGCATTTAATCATAGCCTTCTAGGCAGAAAGCCAATTCTATTATGAAACATGCTACTGTGAATGTTCTATATTCAGGGGTAATCGGATGTAACAAATAATTTCTCCATATAAAGGGAAGAGACTCTTTTAAATAGATCTGTTAAATGGTAGAATGAACATTTTCTACCACTCCAGATTTCCACTGCTAATAAGGAGTCCAAGCCTCTCCTAGAATTTGAGAAATCAATTTATTCTAAAATATTACCTCTCAAAATTGCCATGTTCAAAACTGGAAAAGTTAATTTCAAATGTTTTTTGGACAGTTGAAACAGGTGTACACTATATATTTCTCTGGATAACACAATTCTCTGTTTTATGACATGGGATTGAGTAGTAGAAAGTTGTTCACAGAAACCTTATCTATGTCTTAAAATCCCACCATATTTTGAAACATACATTCAGTGACTGCTTTGGACAAAAGAACAGTAATAATAAGAGGAGGCCATAGCTTTGTGTTAGGATGAAAAACAGCAGTCACCCTGACATAAACAACTTCAATATATAATCCTCATGACTCAGATTTATCACTGTGCCCCAAAGTTTTTTAAAAATATGTGAGATGGCAATACAATTCAATGAGACAGCAAAAACAAGAAAAGAATATTAGACAATATTTTAAGTGAATTCTAAAGAAAATTCAAGACATCAAAATTTATGTGACGATGCTAACTCAGGGTTCAGAGAGACTTTATGAATTAGCATGTTCATACTAGAAGTAAGAAAAGGTGAAAATCAATGAGTGAGGGTCTAATTGACAATATTAGTAAAAGAAAAAAAAAAAAAAGAAAAAAAAGAACAAGAGATCACCAAATAAGTAGAAGAAAAGATGTACTAAATTTAAGAGCAGACATCAATGAAATAGGAACACAGACACCACACTCCTTCCTAATGCCTTGCCTATAGCTACTTTTGTGCTGCAGTGGCAAAGTTGAGTAGTTATGACAGAAATTAATGATATACAAAGTCAAAATATTTACTATCTTGGTCTTTTCAGAAAACTTTGGCAATCTCTTACCTTGATGATAATTCCTAATTCAATATGTGTGTTATTCAACTATTCAGTTCCATATTTCTTTTTTCATTGCTTTTAAAATAGGAATACTGCAAATTTCTCCTGCCCCAAGTGAACTTACTCATACTTCCTTGAAGTTACTTCTTTATTTTTGGACAACATCAATGTTGGTTACATCACTAATAAGTAAATGACCTTCACCTTGATCCATAGATTTGTTTTGCCTGTGCATGAGGAGATGAGGCCAGGGGAGGAGAGTCAGGGGTGATGGGTATAAGGTAGTTTTTTCCTAGACTGCTAGACCTTCCATATTCCATTTTTTCAAATTCTTATTGATTCTACTTATTTTCATTATCTCAAAGATCCATCTTTGTTTTTTATCCTTATGAAAACCCATTAAATTCTTTTCAACTAGGCAAGTCTAGATTTCAGCTTCTTTCTACTATATCTGAGTATAACCATATCATATATAGCCTTTACAGGGAATCAAACTACTTTTTCAAAGAAACAAATTTTATATAAAATCTCAAAATATTTCAACTATATTCTAATCTATATTTATTTACCAAATATATATTTGAGGCCTACTTTATGTAAGGCAATATTTTAGATGCTCAAGATATATCAGTAATTAAAAGCAGGTAGCATTACTTGACTTTGGGGGGATTATAATCTATCAAATATATAAATACAAAATGGTTATGTACAAGATGCAACCAAATTATAGTTTGCTAGATTTTATATGAGTAATCCTGGGCCTTCAAGTTTAATGATATTGCTCAAGGAAAATAATGATTAATGATAGAGCCAGTATTTGAGACCGCACAGTTTACCTCTATAGTCTAAGAACTCAGACTCTGTGCTAAAGACTTATTTTCAATATTTAGTCTTTGCCATCAACACTGGATACATAGTTTAAAAAAGGAGGACCTTTTGTTGTCACTGGCCTAACACAAATTAAGCTACTTTAAAAGTAAATAAAAATCTTCTTTATATAATTTGGATTTTTGTATCTCACAGGTGAGTCAATGCAGTTTTCCATCTTCTACCAAGCTTTTCAAAGACCAGTCTGAAATTATATTTGCATATTTTATTTCCATTGAAATGGGTACAATAAATTATTCCATTTTACTCACATAAATATTGTACCATACTGTACTGTTTCATTACACAGAATATTTTTGTATACATATTCTCTATTCCACAATAATGCTAAATATTAATACATAGGGTTAGGAAGAAGAGTTGCCTTTTGCTTAGATGGATGAAATTATATAATTCTGTCATTTTGCACTTTTTAAAAGTTAGTCATGATTTTGATTGATTAATAGTTTACTCCTTGGCTCAAGTAATTTGCTTAAAATTAAATAATGTAAATCAACATCTTTGCCTAGCCAGTATGTTTGCCTTTTTTTGTGTTTTCTTCTAATATATATTATTCATCATGTAAACTTCAAACAAGTACTATATCTGGAATTTTTATTCTCTCTAAGAATGCATAATAGCCAGGCATGGTGGCGTGCACCTGTAATCCCAGCTACTTGGGAGACTGAACTGGGAGGATCGCTTGAACCCAGGAATTCAAGGGTGGCCTGGGCAACAGAGTGAGACCCCATCTCAAAAAAAAAAAAAAAAACGAAAGAAAAAAAAAGAAAAAAAGCATGCATGCTGTGTCCAATACAAACCAAGTGTTCAAGTGTTACTGGTCATTACCAGTACTTTTCATGAATTTTTACAACATTATGTTTGTCTTTATGTGCTTTCGCAAATCTGAATTGCATTATATTTATTTTTTTGGACATTTAAACTTGGTTTATCTTTCAAGTTCCAACTCAAATAAATAATTTTATTAATACCTTCTTCATCTCCATTCCATACCAGTATTTTGAAGTGCTTGTGTGTTTAAATGTCATTTGTATAGAGAAGATTATTTCCATATATAATGACAGGTGAGTATCCATTTAGTTTATAAAATTTTTCACTTATTTCAACTTTTCAAACATAGTGGATACAATATCAAATGTACTTAGATCACTTAAATTGAACTTTTATTTGAAAACTACTTCTCATGCTGAACTTTTTTCCTCCTAAAATGATATAAAATTACTTAAACCAATTATCATACTAAATATTGTTTTTTTTTCTTTTTCTGGCCACTGAAATTAATTTAAAGGGTACTAAAGTAAAATAAATAATAAATCTGTAATTCCAAATTCATGGGCCTAAATTATGTCTAGAAGCTATATTTATGACCTCCCAATGTGACCTTACAATTGATAATTTCCATTTGCTATTATTATTACTGGTACTACAAATTATGTTTTCAGAAACATAGTCTATTTTTAGAATGCATTCCTGAGCCTAATAGGGTACCAGGCCTTCAAAATAATTCCAGTTCTTAATACCACTATGTTTGTTCACATAAACAATACTATAAATAGTATTTACAATAAATCACAAGTCATATGAAGCCAATGGTAAAACTGTAATGTCTTCTCAATTCTAGTAATTCAAATTTTATTAGAAGTGAATAGAAGATATAAATGTGGATCAAAAATAAGCTTTTAAAAATATTACATGCAGTTTTTTCCAAGGAAAAATATACAATAAATATGTAATAAGTAACTAATGATTCAGTTCTTGATGTGGTTTATGTAAACATTGAATTAGAAGGAAAATTGACTAACCTCACAGAAAGGGCTTTGAGATGGAATGATACTTTTCACTGACTTAATACCTGCTGCTTGGTACTTCATACCTGTAAAAGAGCAGGTTGTCAGAAAACAGAAGCAAGAATGTCTCTTTGTGCAATCTGCAGAAAGGATATCTAATGGTCTTTGTATTTGAATTTTTTTTCAATTTATGTTATCTCATTCTTTTTTAAGTTTCAGTTCTATAAATGCCTGGTAATTCCACAAATGAAGTGCACACAATATTTAACTTCTGTCTATTCATATATCCCATAATAACCTGAAATCTTTATTCTTCCTCATTAAAATGTTAAAGTAAATATGAGAGTTTTAATTAGATAGAAACCTGTGTACTTAATTATATTTCTGTACAAAATACTGCCTTTTATGTATGCTTTTCCTAAATTCTTTTGACTCTAAGAAATTAAATCACAACTGAGATAAGATTACATTTCTTGATGTGGTTTTGGCAAAGGGTGTATTTTGAAGTCATACTTTTGCTACAAATCAGGATTTGGTCTGATCTCTTTCCATCGTAAGCCACAGAATACAAACACAACCAACTGAAGGAGCCGAAATAGTAATGTTTTTTTCTGTGTGTATTCAGTGTGTGGAGTTGGGTGAATAGAGTCCTTCTCAGATTGTAAGTAAATATTGCAAAAGAGGAAAAACCAAGATAGAAATATTTGTAAAATGTGCTTTATATAAACCATTTAGGACATTGTTGAACTTCCCCCTCTTGAAATTCTATTGCCATTTCAATCATAAATGATATTTTCTCGATATTCTTTCTAATCTTTTTGCCATCTTAGTTTATCTCATTTGTCCATTTCATTCTACTTTTGCTTTATTTCTCCTTTCAATCTACTGTATTCCTAGAGTAATATAATTTATATTCTACTTATACAATGGTAATCATTCAGAGATGTTTCGATCCTTGAGATAATGAATGGTTTCCTATTAGTCTTTTCGTCTATCATAGTTTGACAAGATTATACTAGTTGCTCAATAATATTTGTCAAATTGAACTAAAGGGAATTGAAATATAACTCACAAATCCTTTTTCCTTCTTCAGACTTATACATTGAACTGTATTGCACACATCCATATAAATATTCAACAGACATTTCAATCTCATCTCACTCAAAACATCTACTTTTATCCCATTTTTCAATTCACATCCCAAATATGTTATGCTTGCATTTCCTTTCTCAGTTAAATGTATTTATAATATCATCTACACAATCATCCTTCATCTCTTTCTGCACTTGATCAAGCATCAATTCCTGGAAATTTTCAGTCTTGCATCTCAAATTCATCCCCTTTCCACTCACTGCTGCATTTGTCATAAGTTGGATCCTGACACAGTTCACATGCAGTTAGCTCTAAATGGTCTCCCAGCCTCTAGACCTAAATTATCTCAAAATGCCTCTGCACAAGACCTTCAGATCGTAAGTATATATCTTACTGTTTCATGTCCACTTAAAAAATTAAATGACTCACTAAAATATTTAGGATAAGTAGAAGATGAATTTACACAGTTCTCCATAGTGTTTATCAAAATGCTGAGTGTTGCCTCTGGGGTCAAATTGCCTGCATTCTCAATCCATCTGCCCTTGTAATATTGTGCAAGACAATTGCTATTCTAATATTTGGTTTCACCATCTGTAGAACTGATATAACAATAGAACTATCTCATAGAGTTGTTTTAAGGATTTAATGAATGATCCATGTAAAGTGCTTTGGAGAACATTAACCACAAGAAACCACTGAATAAATGTTAGCTCTTACCAGTTTATCTCTTTGGTTAGGTAAACTTCTTGGCCTTTCTTTTACTTATCTTTAAAAGCTCAGATATACATCATTTTCACAAAGACTAATATTTGTATTAACCTATTATAATAATACATGTTACATTACATAAAAAAAAAATATCTCATAAGTATCTGTCTTCACCATTAAAGGAGCGGGACATAAGTCCACCTACTTTCTATGTCTCTCACACTTAGGATAGTGCTTAGTAAATTGTGCTTTTCATTTAATGCCTCTTGAACAAAAGTAAAATGATTCTGTATTTCTCAGTTCTCAGAAGCTTGAAAAGAAAAATAAAGCCTTGTAAAAGTTACAAACATTTTGAAGTTCTGTGTTCACTTACTCCTCAAAAGTTTTGGCCTTTTTCAAGTCATTTTGAAATAGGTGATATTACCTTTTGTTCTGAAAATTGTTCATTATAGATACGTTATGGTATTGGCCACTTTCCTTTATCTGTGCTAATATCTGGTGACATTTTCAGTCACCACAGTCATCCAAATGGAACCTATGATGCTATAACCAATATTGCTGCAGATAAGTTATAGAATCCACACTGAGATTTTGTATTGTCTAATACAGAGTACTGATATTTCCCCCCAAAGTGGTAATGCTTGATTTACTTGACTTTTCAAGGAAATGACACCAATAAGAACTGACTGATGTTCGTGCCACCCTGACATATGGCTATAATTAGCTGTTCACTGATATCAACAGAGCTAATGCATGTATCAAAATTTTCATGTTCCATTTCTATTGAAGTCATTGCCCCAATACTATTGCTAATGCTTTGAACTCCATGACTGGCAGAGATATTCACCACCATACTATCAAGAAATGAGATTGAACTCATGATGTCATCGAAATTCTAGAAAATTTTCTTTCACTATTGTATGTTTGCTTGTATCCGTGTATGTTTAATTGCAATCTATGTGTGATTATGAATCATTGGGGACTGGGCAGAAACTAAATGAATGATTTGAACCAATGATGTAAAAATATTTATACCTTTTCCTAAAACCTGGTCCTTGTTTCTGGGGCCAAACTGGAATCACTTTCAGTCCCCACTGTTCTTTGTACAAATACTGCATTGTTGACTCAATCATCCTTTCATTGACATTTGTTTCAGGATTAAATCTTCTGGTCAGATGAGAAGCATTAATAAATAGTAGATTGTAAACTGGGCACAGTGGCTCATGCCTGTAATCCCAGCACTTTTGGAGGTTGAGACAGGAGCAAAACTAGTGGCCAGGAGATCGATGACTAGACTAGGCAGCATAACGAGATCCTGCCTCTTTCAAAATTTTTTTTTAATTAGGCAGATATGTTGGTGTGCACCTGTACTCTCAGCTACTCTAGAGGCTGAAGTAAGAGGATCGCTTGAGCCCAGGAGTTCAAGCCTGCAGTGAACTTTGGTCATGTCACTGTGCTGCTGCCTGGGTGACGGTACAAGACCCTATTTCTAAATAATATACTATAGCTAAGTAAAATTTGGATATAAAACTCCATAATTAGCTATAAATAGAAGAAAAGGAAATTAACCATATGTTTATTGTGCAAATTCTGGGCACATACAAAGTTCTTTATCAGTCAGTTTGCAGGAAACAAAGAAGTAGAGAACAGTGTCTGTTCTGAATGAGCTTATGACATATTTGGGTAGAGAACAAATATATAACATGTATATTTAATAATTTAGCAGTGACAATGTTAAGTTCTAACAGAATGATAAAGGCAGTCAGTGGTACAGAATTTGAGAAGGGAAAGATTTCTGAAGAGTGTATAAAAGTGATAGAAGGTAGTGTGATATGTCACATTCATAAATTCTTAAAAAAGAGAAAACATAGTGAATTTATATTGAGCCTACAAATTAATGCTATTTTATTCTGAGCAACCAAATGCGTTGTCAAAAATAAGTTCCAATTATTATCAATCAGAAGCATTTATGTTTTGCCTGAAGAGACAGAAATCTCTCTACTTTCAAAGAAAGTTTACATGATTCTAGTTAACAACCATATTACTCTAAATATTGGGAGAGAAAGGTCAGAATAAATTAAAATTCCCAAATTGTTTTCTGGTATAACAATTTTCACACATATTCCCATATACTCTAATATAAAGTGTTTCTAATTCATTCTAACCCTATGAGTTTTCATTTGCAAATAAATTTGAGTCCTTTCAGCCTTGACTTAAATTGTGGATAAAATAGCTTTGTGCAACATAGAATAAAAGGCCTTTAAAAGGTTTAGAACATTTCCAGATAGAAAATAATTCATGCAAAACATTGTGATGAGATAAGTACAAAGAATGCAAAACCATATGGATTAATTTTCCTTTTAAATACAAATTGAATATGGAACTATGAGAAAAGTCACTTGGAAGTATAGAAGTAGATCACAAAATATGAAAAAGTCTTTTCAAATATTGTCTACATATTGCTTTTAATATGATAACTGAAATAAACTTACTTTAATATGTACTTTGTTTTAATGTCTGCTAGTCACAATAAAAATGATTTTTATGGTATAATGTGTTTCTTAAATTAAATAATTATAATTTATTCTGAAAATACATATTGTCTACAATTTGTATAATCATTTGCCACATCCTTGCTTATGTTTTAAATATATAAATGCAGAAGACTATATGAAAACATAGTAGGTTAAACACATGCAGGTCACATCTGGAAAAGCAGCCTCCTTCGCAACTCCGACTTGCCAAGAAGGGCTCTGCTTTCTGGGTCCACACAGAGTGCTGGCGGCTAGGTGCGGCGGGAGACCGCCCAAGTTCAATCTGGCGACATAGCCATGCAAACCACCACTCTCCCCTTTCTGGCAATTTAGAGTTAAACAAATCTAAAAATTACTTTAAAAACCTTTCTTTAAAAAAACATATGGTAAGCTTGGTTACATTTTAATATGGGCTATTTATCATGCTATATTGTTTGAATTAGATAGCTAAAGTGTTGGGTACACTTTTGGTTAAACACCTTGTTTAAACCAAAACAAGGTGGAAATAAATATAAAAGAACTGGAAAAGTGGACCTAGTATAGCTATGATTTTTTTATTTACAAATATTGGTAAATATGTTAGTATGTCATTTGATTAATTTTTACCACATTTAATTACCAGGAATTGACTGTAAATTTCATTGCAATACCTATTCACTTAATGTTCTGCCCATTCAAAAGAAAACCAAACAAGCAAATAAACACAAAGAAAATTAAACTATACCAAAATTAATGAATATCTCCACTAGAAAAACTTCAGTATGTCCACAAACATTCTCTTTCCTATCCCAAACACACAGAAATGCCATATTGCCACATATATAATGATCAACTCAAGAGAAAAATAAAAGGAATAAATTCTTGCCTTAGGAAAAAAAATATATAGTCAATGTATAAGTAAGTCAAGTTGATAAGTTATTAATTTGAAATTGATTAGAAGTTGCCGAGCATATAGAAGTTATATGTGAACATAGAAAAACTATCCAAAAGCTCCAGAGATCCATTCAAATTTTCTTATTCAATTGACTTTGATTTTTAAGAAAATATTTTCATAGTTTAGCATTTTATATCTGCTTCTCTCTTTCTTCCTCAACAGATGCACATATGTGTATATGTGTACATGAAATGCACATATAGAACAAGATATATACAGAAATAAATGGTAGCATTTCTATTGTATAATCAGATTATAATCAAGGAAATAAAGCAATCTATATATCTAATTGATAGATATATAAAACATTTAATAAATTCTCCAGTCAACCAAGTTAATACTGTGTAACCATCATTGCTATGAAAAACTATAAAAACATAATAACATATATAAATAGGATTTATGCCAACATCATTAAGGATAACACAACAAAGTTACTATAATAAAAAATAACTTAAGCTATACTTTAAAATAACTAAAAGAGTGGAATTGGAATGTTCTTAACATAAAGAAATGATAAATGCCTGTGGCATTGGATACCTTAATTATCCTGATTTGATTAGTTCACATAGTATGCCTGTATCAAAACATTACAGGTACCATATAAAGATACACAACTATCATGTACCTGTAATAATTAAAAATAAAAATAAATTTGAAAAAAAAACAGGACCTATACCACAATCATTAAGGATAATTCCATAAGATATTGGCAGTTTCAAATAGATAACCTGGTTACCTAAAGACTACTTTAAGTTCTCAGATCTCAAAATGTCTGCATGCTGAGAAATGTAGAAGTCATCTTTATAACCAGCTAGACATGAATACAAATACATCATATGGGCATGTATACTCATGTCAGTGATATATTTAGCGGTATTTAATTATTTAATTTTTATTCTTATTTTATTGACAAATATGTTTGGAACTATTTCCTAAAGACAAGTAAATAATATTTTGGAACCCTTTTTCTTTCTGTCTAAACTAGACATTCAATCTCTCACCTAGTCCTAGGATATAAATATTAATATAAATACATATCATGAAAAAGTATAGGTTGAATATATTTTCTCTTACGCTATATTTTATTTTCTGTATCATTTAAAAATGTAGTTCCCTTCCCAAAGTTAAGGTATAGTACACATTAATAAAGAAATACAATTGTAACATAGAATTCTCTATACACTCTATATTTTTAAAATGTATTTCTTTCCCACTAAGGCAAGTTCATTTCAATTATGTGTATAATTTTTTCTTTATACAACTCTTTAAAGGATACTGCAAATGTTATATTTTGTGTGGAAACCTATTAAATTAGGTCAAAAAAGTAACTTCCACAAGTGAATGATCTCTTTTAAGACCCACAGGTGATTCTGATGATTTTTATTTATTTATCAACAATTTTATAGTTTCTGGCCTGGTTTGATAAAGCAGATACTTGCTTTCCACTAAAGGTGAGATCTTTTCTAGTCATTAATTTCAAAACTGTAAGCTGCTTAGCAATATTGTTTCAATGATATGTTTTTTATCTTAATCAATAAATAACCTATACCTCACTTCTTAACTAAAGAAGTTGTATTATGACTCTCAAATTTAGATTGTGCTCTCTGTTCCAGTTTTAATTATCGGATAATTTTCTGAATTAGAAGCATAATATTTTTCCATTGTTTTTCCTGAGAGTAATTTTCTGTTGAAAGTCAAAGGAAAATATCCATACAGCAAAACATACTACATAGTTGTTAATAAGTAATCTCTATCTCCACTTGCAGTCCTTTGTATATTTTTCATAAATATGACCTTGGTGATCAGCCATGTGCTTAGAATTCTTGACACATGTTATGAATTATCAAAGCTGTATACATAAGTATTTGATTTTCTTTCAGAAATTTTGACTTCAATATAATATATATGTTTTAATACTTTCTAAAATTCATCAACATAAAAGATATTGTGGAGGTTAAAATGATGTAAAGGTGGCCTTTAAACTCAATATATCTACAATTTTATGGCAGATAAGACTAAACTATACAGAGAATACTATTTGTTATATAAGGTGGTTTGATATATTCAGTAATAAAAGAAAATAGAAAATAATGTATGATGAAATGAGAGCTAAGTAAAAATTGTTGACCAGCCTTCCAAATGTGAAAGTTATTTCCGTACACTGAAAAGAAAAAGACATACTCCATATGAGTATGTGAAACAGCACACATAGCCACAGAGGTAAGACTAGACATTGAATGGGAATGGATGTAAGAAGGTAAACCTTATCTTAGCAGATAGTTCATTCTAAGGAATAGTAGAATAAAAAGTTATATAGAATTTGACACGATTATAAAGGAAAGCACTTGAGATTAAAATAGAAGAATCAAACTTGTTTTTCCAAGAAACAGAAATTTATTAAAAGAAAATAATTCTGAAAATTCTCTGTAAGGTGGTGGACTCAATGGCAATAAGCTGATGTTTGCCATGTATTAATATGAAATGTCCATTTTCAAATCAAAAGTGTAGTTTATTATATCTCAAACAAGAAGTGGTAAAATTAATCAAAGTATGCACCTAAACTATTGACACAGTTATGCCATCTTAATGATAGCTTGTTTATGCCAGTAGCAAAGAAGCCTGGAGAGCAAGTGACAATGAAATAATGAAAGACGTTTTCCACAGCTTTTTGAGAATTGAATATTGTCCCTTGCAGGAAGTGTTCCGAAGCCCAGAAGAAGTGGTAGTGAGTTGGTGCCACATCAACAGCATTATTTTTGCTACATGTGGTGGAACATTGTCTTGAAAGAGGATTGGCCTGTCTCTATTGACCAATCTCTGGCTGCTTAATTGCAAGAATCCTCATCATTTCATCCAACTGGTTGTAGTTGACATCGACTGTACTCGATTAGATGGGTTTCCTGAAGGTGTTGTGGATAATACCAGCAAAACCGATACCATTAGCTTTTTATGATGAATATTCCGTTTTGGACTGTGTTTCAGTACTGCATCTTTATCAACCATTGTGCCGAAAGCTTGCAATTGTCAAAAGAATACATTTGTCATCACATATCACAATATGGTGTAGAAATGGTGCGCCTTTATGCTGCCACGGCAAAGAAAGGCAAGCGTTGAGAAGACTTCTTTTCTGACACTCATTTAATTCATGTGGTATCCATCCATCAAGTTTTTTACCTTGCCAATTTTGTTTCAAATAGTCCAATATTGTTGCAATAGTAACGTCAAACCGTACTGCTAATTCACATGCAGTTTGAGATGGATTTGCTTCCAATACAGCTTTCATCTCATCATTACCCACCTTGGTCTCAGGTCATCCACATGGCTCATTTTCAAGATTAAAATCACCAGAATGAAACTTCTGAAACCATTGACATATTGTGCGCTCATTAGGCATATTCCCGAACACTTAGTTGAGATTTCAAACTGCCTGTGCTTCATTGGTTTCTCCTCAGAACTTTTATTAAAAATTAACATGGATTTTTACTTATCTATGGGTTCACAAAAATGTGAAAGATAAAAAAATGTGAAAGATAATCACAAGCCAAACTGTGTGTTTGAAAGAATGAGCATGTACCTTCATGGGAAACAAATGACAAAGTGATATGTCAGAGATATTAACTGTCAAACTTAGTACTTTAGGAAATCAGACATTTCTTACTTAATAACCTAATATCTCAATAATCTAGGTAATTAAAGAGCTCCTGCCTTAGAAAAGTAGCAATAAATAGGTAGATAAAATAAAGGTAGCACACACTCACACTGGAAGGCTAAAGGTGCATATTAGTGTCTGTCTCTATGGGTGTGTGTGTGTTTGCACACACTTTCATAGATGTACCATTTGATTTCTACTTGAATAGAAGAGTAGAAAAAGGATACTAAAGAAGAGTAGTTTCCTCATTTAACATCAGATTACTGGAAATACACTCATATCTAGTATAGAAATAAAGGAGTTGGGGATGATAGCTCCTATCTTGGAATGAAGGATTATAAGTCAATACAGTTTTATATTAATTTTGAACTGACTATAAATTATTCATGGGCCACTCCTTCCATAAACATGCTTAAAGTATTTTTCTCCAAACATATTTAATTATTAACTCATCTCTACTGGAGTATCTGTTTTCAACTGAGCTTCATTTACCCTCTCCTACATGATCCCTTGCATGACAGTGGAGAGCATAAAAATTTCATCTATTAGAATCACTTTCAAGCAGATGTCTAGCCTAGGTTCAGCCAATGTGAGGCAATAAAGAGAGATTTAGAAGTCAGAAGAAAAACAGAACTTCTGGTGCAGCTGCAGCAAGATGCATAGGCATTTGGAAGACATGATGTTGGTAGCAGTACCCAAGTGAGTTCCTGTGAATCACCTGCTTTGAGAATTCAGGCAACTGATGCCATTGCAGGTGGCTTTCTCACATTCTTGAATTTTGAGATATCTGAGTCCAGTAGCAATTTCCCTGATATATACACACCCAACATTTAAAAAGAGATGAAGGCATCTAATTTGCTGCATAAAATGTTTTCTTTTTCCCATCCAAAGTAAATCCTTAGACTGTTTTAGGCTTGTTTTTTTTTTTTTTTTAATTTATTTTCTTTTTAGGAAAGTGGGTCTACTACACCATCTTTAATAAAAAAAATTATATTACTGTGGTAAGTACACTTAACACAACCTCTACCTTCAACAAATTTCAGTATACAATATTGCTAACTATAAGTTCAATGTTGTAAAGCAGATCTTTAGAACTTAATTCATCTTGATTAACTAAAACATGACGCCCGTTGATTAGGAACTTCCCATTTCTCTCTCCCTCCAGTCCCTGGAAACTACCAATACACTCTTTGATTCTATAAATTTGACTTTTTTATATACTTCCTGACTGGCTTATTGCACTCAACATAATATCCTCCACCAATTTTGTCACATGTTACAGAAACTTCTTTGTTTTTAAGGCTAAATAATATTCCATTGTGTGTGTGCATGTGTGTGTGTGTGTGTGTGTATCTCACACACCATATTTTCTTTCTTCATTCATCCATCAATAGGCATTGAGGCTGTTTCTACATCTTGTCTATTGTGAACAGTGCTGCAACGAATATGGGAGTATTAATATCTATTTAGAGTCCTGATCCCAGTGTTTTTGGATACGTATTCAGAAGTGAGATTGCTGGATCAGATGGAAGTTTTATTTTTATTTTTTTAAGATAATCTCTATAATGTTTTCCATAGTGGTTCACAATTTTGCATTCCCATCAAAAATGCACAAGGTTTCACATTTCTCCACATTCTGGCCAACATTTGTTATATTTTATGTTTTTGATTATAGCCACTGGTGTAAGGTAATAAGTAATTATGGTTTAGAACTGTATATCCCTGATGATTAGTGATGTTAACACTTTTTCATGTACTTGGTCATTTTTATGTCTTCTTTAAAGAAATGTTTATTTAAATCTTGAGCTTATTTTTAATCAAACTATTAGGATTTTTTGTTTCTTTTGTTTTGTTTTCTATTGAGTTTCTTATATATTTTGGAAATTTATCCCTTATAAAATATATATATAGTTTGCAAATATTTTCTACCAATCTGTAGGTTGCTTTTCATTATGTGGACTCTTTCTTTTTTGTGCAAAAGACTTTTAGTTTGATATTTGTTTATTTGTGCGTTTGTTGTTTGTGCCTTTGGTGTCATATCTATAAAATCAAGCTTAACTAAAGAGATGAAGACTTGTACAGTGAAAACTATAAAACATTGATGAAAAAATTAAAGAATACACACATAAATGGAAAGATATTCTATATTCATGAATTAGAAGACTTAATATTATTAAAATGTACATATTACCAAACCAATCTGCAGATTAAATGCAATTCTTAACAAAATTTCAATGGCATTTCTTTTTTACAGATATAGTCAAAGCAATCCTAAAATTCATATGGAACCGCAAAATAGCACAACAGAAATATAATTCTTGAGAAAGAAGAATGAAAATGGAAGCATCACAATATATTATGTGGTGTATATGTTATATATCATAATCTATTTTAAAATATTTTACAAAGCTACAATATTTATTTACAAAACTTTTACTGTCTACTAGCCCTAATGGACCAAAGGCCAGGTGTCAGAAAACTATGGACACCCATATGCCCCAGTGCCTTCCAAAATTATTCAAATTAGCCAATCTAAACACAGAGCCCAGGAAACCTATCTTTACCTCGCTTGTCATACGTAAATTTCCCGGTACAGTTTCAGCCTTCTGTTACCGTGTATGGAGTGCAACACTCTGTGTGATCGTGCCAGGTGGCCTTTTTCTTTGGAGCTGTAAATAACAAAAAATTCTGCCTTTCATCTATCCAAGTGTCATGGTGTTGTGATCTTTTAGCAAAGGAATCTTATAAACAGGTGGTGGGGGGCAGAACTTGATACAACCAACTGGGGATAGTGAGCAGCACACTCTAATTTACCAAATAGAAGTTTTAGTCCCACAGATTAAGAGGATAGCAGGGATGAGGTAGAACTTCATTATAACATAATATGACTCTTTAAAAAATACTGCTTCACAAAAAATAAATACATAAATAAAATTTAAAAAATACTGCTTCAGAGACAAAAGAGAGCAATATATAATTAGATAGCTATATGATAATGATTATTTCAAAGGAAAAGGGTATATAGGATATAAAATTCAGTGGCTATTGACTATGTTAACAAGAAATTTTTACCCATACATAGCTATCAGGAGACATCAGTCTTTCCTGATTGCTCTAATGACAATAACTGACTAGAGACTTTATTATAAATGCTCAAGGTAATCTCAGAAACAGCAGGTTGTAAGAATTCTGTTTCAGCAAAGACTAATTCAAACTTTTGTATGGAAATGGCATCCTGATACTCTGAAATTCTATTTGATAATTTATTTTTCTCAACAACATTCTTATCCACAGAGAATACAATCTCCTGCCCTGGAATTAATAATATTCTTGAATATTGAAATTTGGACATTAGTTCTTGCCCTAATTGAGGGCTTCCCTTATATCCTTTCTAAGTTTTCAAAAATTTAGGTGTGTAAGGGCATTAGAACACTTTATTAATTTTCCTGTTCTGCTTACATATGCAATGATCTCCTACAGAAATTAGTTTGGTTGTTTTTGTTTGTAATGGACCATTGTGTTTGATAATCATTTTAGTTTAATATGGGCAGCAAAATAGAAACAAATACACTTGTCAAGCTCTACCATTGATGCCTGATAATTATCATGTTTTTTATCATCTAGCCAAGTATGTTTTCCCTTAATTGTTTTACAAGTATCAATATTATTCTAATAACTCACTTTATATCTTCTCACTATATAACAATTGTTACATGTTCTTTGGCTACATAAAAATCATTTTTATACAAAATTATAACTGAGCTATTGGTCTATCATTTGAAGTTTTCCCTGACTTTAGATCACATTTTTGAGATTGTAAATTTGCTGAAATCACCAAGAAATTGAAAAATATGTTTCTTTAAGTAGACATTTCCCATTTTCAATTTCACACAAATGGTGACTTCCAAACAGAATGTTTGTTTATATGGTTTTCATCTGCATTAAAAATGCAGCCACTTCCCCCCATAAAACAGACAAAACAGCAAGGAAAAGCAATAGCAATGGGCATCCTCATACTGAGGACAAAATAATTCATTCACTGATGCATACAGGTGATTATTGTTGAGGCAGTGGGCTCTTAAGACTTGCCAGACCAGGCTTCTACAAGAATACGTTTTTCGCAAAATGGAGACTACATGCTAAAATTCTAGAGAATCTGCAGCTTTAGCTCCCTGGGAGGTCTCTGCTGTCCAGTCCTGCCTCTGTACATCGTGAAACCTCAAGCACGTTGTGGTGATTTCCCTCATCCCCCATTTCATTTTGAATGTCAGTTTGATTTTTTTTTATTGTTATTGATCAACTATTCTCTTGGAAGGCATAAACTTTCACATTATTTTCATTAACAGATTTATAATAATTATTTTAAAATCCTTTTTCTTCCACTCCAATATCTGGGATAACAGTCTTCTTCTACCGACTCTTTGTTTATTGTCAACATCTTACATTTTAGATGTATCCTAAATGTTATTCCATTTTGTATAAAGAACCATTGAGAATGTTCATGATGTTAATGTCACATGGGGAGGGTTACCTGTATCATAATTTGAAGATCTAAACTAAAATTATCAATCCAGTCAGTTGGCACTGAGTTGAGAAAGTTGAAATAAACTTTCAGCAACAACAAAATGGAATAATAAAGCATAAGAGAATTATCTGTTAAAATCTAAGGAAATAAATTTCCTTAGATTGAAGGAAGGGAAAGAATGAAAGATGAAGGGAAGAATTTCTTAGAGAAATACATTTATCAGAATGGATCCCATTCAACATAGACTAACAAAGTAATTTCAATAGAAAAAATTAGAAAAAGTTATCAATAAATTTCCACCAAGAGGATCTATATATTACTTGAGTATTGAAAGGTTTTTTCCTAACTATATCTATAAAACCAATAAAAATAAATATTTATAAATTAGACAACTGGAAAGTCATAAACAAAAAAAAAGGTATAAGCAAGTTAGAAAATATATAATGAACTAGGGAGAAAATATTTGTGTCATATATTACATAAAAATGAACAGCATACCCTATTTTTTAAAACTTTCTTAAAAGTTTGAGGAAAAAGATAGAAAAAATATGTAAAAGACAAGAATTGATAATTCACCAAAAATTTAAAGAGATGAAGGTGCAAGTATGTATGTGTGTGTGTTAAAAAGTTATTCCCTGACACAACATGAATGACCCTCAAAACCATTTTGCTAAAGTGAAAAAAAGTCAGATACAGAAGATCATATATTTTATAATTCAACTTATATAAAGTATTCTAAAAAGGCAAATCTATATAGACAGAAAATAGTCACCTCAGGCTGTTAGTGGAAGTGGAATTAACTGTAAATATGTATTAGGGATCTTATTGCAATGATACAATTATTCTAAAACTGGATTATAGTGATGTTGCATAGATTGTTAATTTTACTAAAAATTATTACATTGTACACTTAAAGTAGGTAATTTTGTTGTATATTTTAATAAATTATACCTCAATAAAGTTGTTTTTAGAGAAGTAACTGGCAATGTCTGTCCTCGCATCTTCACAAAAACTTGACCTTTTTTTTGTTAAAAAAAAGCAGTTTTCAAGTAGCATTTATTTAGAGCAGGTAAAGAGGATCTAGAACTTGCTAGATTGAAAAATGAAAATATTTCTCACACTCACCTCAAGCCTTTCACAACAGTAAAGGGTTTTCAAAGTAAGCAAAGATCTCATGGTGAATGTCAAATCTGCACTATGCCTGTGGGTCATTTTGTTAAGGATTCTGATTACCAGGTGGAGTCTCTAGTTATACCAAGGGGGCTACAGAACTCTCCATGGTGTGACTGCCCATCACCCTGCTATGATCAAAAAGGTACAGATGAAGTCTACAAAGAAGAATGCCTCAAAAATAATGATGGGGATGACTTTTGCCACAAAGTGTGGAATAAAATAATGAGAATATCTACAAAGTTTTCGAACCTGCTCATACTGGCTAAGGTGGCACCAACCTGGATCAAAAGGGCCTAAGACATTTATAGGGTAAAATCGTCTTTGCTTTCTCCCAGTTTTCTACTGATAAAAAGTAGGCTGACTATGATATAGTATGGTATATTAAAGTCACCAGTTTTCATTGTTCTCTGCAATCATATTTGCCTTGTAACTTTGCAGCGCTCTCCCATTCTGACTTCAGCCTGGTTTTATGACCTGTTTTGGCAGATGAATTATTGGCTAGATAGGATGCAAGCACAAGCTTTAAAAAAGGGCTTTCACATTTCTGCATGTGCTCTTACTTCCTGCCGTTGCTTATGAGATGGGCATTCTCGAGAGAGCCCAGTGGCTCCAGAAAGGAAGAAGAGAAACACATAGAACAGAGTTGAGTTACCCTGATTGTTCGCCAGCCTAAATCGTTTGTCAGCCAGCCAATTCCTAGATTTGAGCAAACCCATCCAAGCAGCAGAGGCACAAAGCTGAGCTCTCTAGGTATGTTTGTAATGTATGCTTATTTTCTTAAGCAACCGAGATGTTAACATTTTGTAAGTGAATCATCATCATATATTTATCAACAGAGCCACATCATTCTTATATCAAATCATACTATGTTATTAGAAAAGCTGTTAGCTCATAATGTCATTGTTTCGTGAGTATATACAAATAGTTCAATTTTGAACTACTACATGGGTTTTATTTCATTTTAATTACTTTGCATCATATATTGACTTTTTGGAAGAACTAAGATTTTAAATGACTGCTACTTTTTAGATAGTTCATATCTGCCATTTAAGAGTACAAGGTAATGAATTTTAAATAGAAAAAAGTTATCCAAGCATGAAACTATTTAGCACAATGTTTATATAACCATAGATATTTTTGTTTCTTATGAAAGGTCATCTGAGGATAAATATGACATTTTAAAAAGTGTGACTATGGTAAAATAAAATAGATTTTAAGCCATTGATCAAAATAATAAAAGTCCATGTTTATACACATCTTTCTTATCAGTTAATTTAGTTATGTCTGTGTAGTTATTAATTCTGAATATAACCTGCTTTTCTTTTCAGGCAATTAATATTTTTTTTGCTTATTCATGAATGAGATATGACCTTTAATTTCTTTAAATTTTATATTGTATTATTTTAGTGAAAATTCTAAGGTCTATCTTTAGAATATAAAAAATAATTTCTGTGTTTGCATTTAATGAATAAATATTGCTATGAGTTTTTATTCTACCATTCACAATACATTGGAACATAAATTCATGACATAGTTATCACATACTTCCTGTTGACCAATCCCCTCATTAAAAATATGAGCAATAAAGAATATATTTTCTGCCATCATACCCTTATCATTTCTGCTTATTATCTAACCATGAAGCTGATTCTTATTATTCCATGGGAAATCCCAAGGTTCCTTTTCTTCTGTACCCATTTCTACCCAGGCACAGTGATAAAGGCTACATCAACAATTCTGCTGTCAGGAATATCCAAGTAAGAAGCAGACATCAGCTTTTATATTCACAAAAGCACTCAGACTTAAAGGGACCCTTGTCACATTCTCTGAAGAACTCCTTCTCAGTGCGAGAGAGTTCTGGAATGATTAGTTTCTTCAGCTGACCACACACCAGGCAACGAAAACACTAGTATGCCCTTCTTATGACATGACAAATCTTTGCTAGTGGGTTTTTTGTTTGCAGTTTTTGGTGCTACTCACAATATCCAACCAAAATAACAACTTTGAAGCCAACTGTTAATAAAGATAGAAGAGGAAAATGGGCTGAGTTAGATCAAAGCAGAAGTTAAATTAGCTAATAAAACCTAGGCAAAGTATCTGGTCCCAGTAGTCTGAGGCTCACTTTAAGATGGGAGGCATATTTTCTGTCCTCAGCATTGTATCCTAGTTGCCAAGGCAACAAGAAAATTCATTCACCATTCATGGTTACATAAAAAATTGAAAATTTATGCAGTATTTATTTTTAAAATAAGATTGATGCTTATATTAAGGTATTATATTTGTTTTTTTTTAGTTTTCTAAATGCAAACTAAGATATTCAACTAAAAAGAAAAGGGATAAAATCAGGTGTTAAGGTGAAGTAATATGTGAATTAGAAAGCCAGAGGATTAGTTTTCTATTGCCACTTTTAACAAACTACCACAAATTTAGTTGCTTAAAACAAAGCAAATTTATTATCTTACAGGTCTATAGGTTAGAAGTTTAACACAGTTCTCATTGGACTAAAATAAAGGAGTAGGCAGAGCTGCCTTCCTTTCTGAAGGCTCTATTGGATAATACATTTCATTGCCTTTTCCAGCTTCCTGAGGCCACTCACATTGTGTTTGGCTCCTGGCTCCCAGCTCCCTTGCATCATCATCAAAGCTAGTGATTAGTAAATTAATAAATCTCACTGATTTCCTCCCATAGTGACAACTCCCTCTGACCACCAAGGAAATAGTTCTCTGGTCTTAAGGATTCATGTGATTCTAGGAAAAATCTCCCCATCTTAAGGAACTGAAACTTAGTCACATTTACTGAACTCCCTTTTGTCATTTAAGGAAACATATTCACAGGTTTCAGGAGTTAGGACATTGACTTTTTTTTGGAAGGGGGGCATTATTCTGCCTACCACAGATGGTTAAAAGAAGCACAGGTTTTCTACTGGGAGTATCAAAATATACTAGAACTTGTTAAAAATAAGGTGTATCAAGGGGCAGGCTCTCTTTCAGACCTACTGATTTAGGATCTTCATGGTGAAGATCTTTACATGCTTACTTTAAATATTTCTGAGGGTATGCTAATTCACAAGCATGGGTACAAAATATATTATAATGTTTAAATAAAGACAATGTTTTCAAGAGAAGGCACATAATAAATATATCACATTACCTCACTCAAAATATTTTTCCACTCTAATTTAAATTGCTACAGAAAAATCATATGATGTAGGGGTATATATATATATATATATCCCTAGACTTAACATATGTGCATGGATCTTAAAATATAAATGTAATACTTTTTACAAAAATACAAATTTATCACATGTTTAAAGATGTGCACATTTGGCAAGAGCTGTTCTGGCAGTCTAGAAGAAACTTGGACTTAAAGGACTTAAAGTTGACAGATACAAAAGTACAGCTAGATAGAAGGAATCAGTTCTAGAGTTCTATAACACTATAGGCTGACTGACATTAATAACAATTTATTATATATTTTCAAATAGCTTGAATAGTGGATTTTGAAAGTTCCCAACACAAAGAAATTATAATATTTTTGGGGTTTATTGTTTGTTTTTAATATATGATACTTTTATTTCAGAATTTTATTGGGGTACAAATGTTTAGGTTACCTATATTGCCTTTTCCCCACCAGAGTCATAGCTACAAGCATGTCCATCCCCCAGACAGTGGGCACTACATACATTAGGTGTGAATATACCTAACCCCTCTTTACCCCTCCTACCTGCCTGGTACCTGATAAATGTTACGCCATATGTGCACATAAATGTTGATCAATTAATGCCAACAGGAAAATCAGCAAGAAAAAAGCAAACAACCCCATTAAAGTGGACAAAGGACATGAACAGAAACTTTTCAAAAGAAGACAGTCTAATGGCCAACAAACATATGAAAAAATGCTCAACATCTCTAATCAGGGAGATGCAAATCAAAACCACAGTGATATATCACTTAATTCCAGGGATAATGGCTTTTATCAAAAAGTCCCAAAACAACAAATGTTGGCTTGGATGTGGAGAGATAGGAACACTCATACACGGTTGGTGGGACTGCAAACTGGTACTACATCTATGGAAGGTAATATGAAGAAATGCTAAATGTTTGAAGTGATGGATATGATAATTACCCTGATTTGATCATCACACATTGTATACATGCAAAATTTATGTATAAATATAAAATTATGACTGGGCATGGTGGCTCACACCTGTAATCCTAGCACTCTGAGAGGCCGAGGCGGGAAGATTGTTTGAGCTCAGGAGTTCAAGACCACCCTGAGCAAAAGTGAGACTCATCTCTACTAAAAAATACAAAGAAATTAGCTGGACAACTAAAAAAAAAAATATATATATATATATATATTTATAATTAGCCAGACATGGTGGCTCATGCCTGTAGTCCCAGCTACTCAGGAGTCTAAGGCAGTAGGATTTCTTGAGCCCAGGAGTTTGAGGTTGCTGTGAGCTAGGCTGATGCCACGGCACTCTAGCCTGGGCAACAGAGTGAGACTCTGTCTAAAAAAAAAACAATAAAATTATTATGTGTCAATTAAAAATAAGTCAGCAAGATGGCTGACGAGAGTAAGCAGATATACACCTCCAAAGAACAACCAGAATATCCCTCAAAAACTCATTTTGAGTAGATTATCAGAGGGAGTAAGAGTAAAGACAGCAGATGACAGGGGGCATTGAGGGTCAAGTTAGAAGACAGACTACCTGAGTTTCGTTTCGTTTCGTTTCTTTTCTTTTCTTTTCTTTTCTTTTCTTTTCTTTTCTTTTCTTTTCTTTTCTCTTCTCTTCTTTTCTTTTCTTTTCTTTTCTTTTCTTTTTTGAGTGCCTTGAGCAGTCCCTGGAGCAGGACCCAAGGCAAGGATAAGCAGGAGACCTTTAGAGCCCCACACTCCTGCCTGAAACCTTTCCCATTTTGGCTGAAGAAGCGCTCCTTGACAACCACCGAGGCCAGAGTGCTGTGGGGAGCACAGACAGAGATTTTACAGGCTTCTAAACCCAGACATCCATGTCCCAAACTACTTGGGAGCCTTTCCCTCAATCCTCTGGGATACTGCCTGGCTGCCAGGCCAGAGAGAAAGACGGGAACCCATGTGCACCCCCAGGTGGATTTTTCCTGCCATTCCTGTGGACCACTGCAGAACTGAAAGGTTTTTCTACCAGGAGCTAGATGCCTGTCAGCCTTTCCATGGAGCTGCTAGCCTGCCTTCTCCCATGGAGAATGGCATCTTTTACCCCAGCTCCCCACTGAACTGCAGTGAAACTTCAAGGGGCTATCTTGAGTTAACCCCAGTTGCCAGGGACCAGACTGCCTTTCTGAGTCAGGGTCGGTGCTTGCACTTGAGGGCCTGTGGGCCGGTAGGTCTGTTCCCATACTGCCAGGACTCGAGCACATTGTTCAGGGGCATGAAGGGGAGATTTATGAACTGATTCCAAGTGGGGAGGAAGCCCACATGAACAGAACTGAGAAGAGAGTGCTTTGGGTTGCAGTGTAGAAAAGGAACACCTTGCCCCTCTCAGAAACAGCAGCTACTTTCTGATGGTGGAGAATCACTTTCTGGTCCTGCTGTGCTGATGGAGCTCAGTTGCCCTCTGACTGGGCCAGCTGTTTTGGACAGAGCTAGAGGGAGATGGGAACCCAGGCAATCTCCTGCACCCCAGGATGAAGTTGCTTTACCACAGCTTTGTGCCACGTTGGAGCTGAGGGTTTTTTGAACTAGGAGCTTCACACCTGCCAGCATTTTCACCAGAGCTATCTGCCAGGCTGCTTCACAAAGAGTGATGTTCTTCCTCCTCCCCTTCCCCACCCTTGGTGAATTGCAGTGAAATCCCAAGCACTGGCTGCAGTTTCCTCCAGGCAGGTGAGGACCAGCATGTTTCTCTTAGTCAGGGTGGCACATAGAGTCAGGTGTCTATGAATGGGTATGTGGACTTGTTCCCATACTCCCAGACTCAATTGTATCATTTGGGGATGGGAGGGGAGGTTTATAAACTGATCTCAAGTGGGGAGGGAGCCCATGTGGAGAGAATTGAGAGGAAAGTGCAGTGTGCATCTGTGCTATGCTGCAGGCGTAGGACACCCCACCCCCCCAGAAATGGTAGCTGTGTTCTCTCTCTTGGCAATGGAGGCTCACAGTCAGGTCCCACTATGCTGCCTGAGCACAGGTGCCTACAGTCTGGCCTAGCAGCTTTGGCCAGAAGTGGTGATTGAGGGGACAACATGAACCCCACTTCTGTCTGCTAGACTGTGGATTCTAGACTATTCCACTTCCTTGAGCAGTTTCTTTAAGGTAGTTGGGCAGTTCCACCTCACCAGTATTTCCCCAGCAGCCTGGGAACTGAACTTAGACCCCTGTTGGGGCAGTACTTGTATCAGACTCTGGGAAACCTAGATGCAGATTACCTGACCAGTTCCTACCTGACTCTTCCCCCCACATCAGTCTTGGTGGTGGCAAATCACAATAAGGGGCCTCCTGGGAATTCAGGGTCCAGCCCCAGTGCCTGGGGCATCTGATTGATCACTTCCTCTGACCGGCTAGAGCATAGCTCCCATAAATAACACCACATCTAGCTCTCTTCTGCCAGCACAACCTACTAACAGGGAAGTCAATGTGTACAGCCCATTTTATTATTTGCTGGTTCAATTGTTCAGGGCTTAGCCAACTCATAACCTCAAGTGCCAAACATAATTCTGGATGTTAGAACTATTCAAGTCCAGGGAAAGAGGCAAGATTCCAGAGATCTCCAGCTCTCCTTCTCACCAGAAGGCAAGGAACCAGACCACATATATATTAATAGTACAGAACCACTACAGCTCACAAATAATTAGCATTGAAGAAAACCACCACATTAAGATATCTATTACTAAGGATTTTATTCAGAGCATTGTCTATATCTAAATACTCATAAGCAAAACCAAAGGTCCTTACTTAATATATGCTACAGTCAAACCCTTAAGGGGGGAGGGAAGTGTCATTTAAGTAAAAGTAAAATCAAAAACAAGAAGTTTCAGCTTGTTCAAAAGAGAAGAATGCAAGACTTCTAGTGGTATAGAAAACAGAATATAAAAATGTCCCCAAACAATTACACTAGCTCTCAAGCAAAAGAATCCAACAAAAAGGAAATTACTGAAATGTCAGAAAATTAACTCAAAATATGAATTGCAAGTAAGCTTCTTGGTATTCAAAAGAAAGTGGTAAACTAACACAAAGAATTCAAAAAAAATTCAGGATATGAAAGAAAAGCTAGCTCATTAAAGAGATAGATATTTAAAATAAAAACATAATGGAATTTCTGAAATTGAAAGAATCATTTAGAGAAGTACAAAATACAGTGTAAAGTTTTAACAAGAGACTTGACCATATAGAAGAAAAAAAATCAGAGCTTGAAGACAGGATTTTGATTTAACCCAGTCAGTCAAAAATGAAGAAAAAGATTGGAACTGGATACCATTATCCTCAGTGAAGTATCTCAGGCAATAGAAAATAAATACCACATGTTCTCAAGTATAAGTAGGAGCTAAATGATGGGTATATATGGTCTTACATAGTGGAGTAATGGACATTTGAGGGTCTTGGGAGGTAGATGAGGAATCAAAAATTACCTGTTGGGCACAATGTACATTATTCTTATGATTGGTACCCTTAAAACCCTAACTTCACCACTATATTATACAATTTGTCCATGTAACAAGAAACATGTTTACCCTCTAAATGTATGAAATAAAATAATAATAAAAACAAAAAATAAAAAGAAGCAAACTATCACTACACACAAAAAAATAAGAAAAAGATTTGGACTTGCCTGTGGGTATAAATGAAATGTTAACATCATACACTTCTAGGCATCCTTTCAGTGATGTTATGTATGTATATAAGAACTTCTGTTTTTCATTGAAATATCAAGGAGAGATTGGATTTGAAGAAACCCATAGTTAAAAATCAATAAATGTGATGGGGAGAATGTTATAAAGTCTGTTCTATTTTATGCCATATAAATGGATTTTTGAGCCTTTGTGGAGAGAGATGTTATAGGTGGAAAATAAATAAATTGAAGGACAATAGCAGGGAATCCTATCTTTGGGAAAATTGTTGCGTTTAAATGTTAGCTTCAAAACTACTAACTTTGGAACACTGAATGCCTTACATAACCTCAGTCAGTACTTTATTTTTTTGCATCTGTAAATGGGTTAATAACACTTACTGAAATACAAGCTGCTAGCTAATAAGCAGCCTCAACAGATAGAAAGACTGACTCTTTCTTCACCTTGAAAAACAGAAATACATTGATAAAACTTTATGTTCAAACGGCCAATTAAGATTCATCTTTGAGACCATAATATGATTGAGAGTTTCTTTCTCATACATTTATGATTGTAACAATATAGCTGCCATTTGTTTGTGAAGTAATGGAAAAAAATTCAAAAGCAAAGAAGTGAAATATACCTCACAAATTTTGTATAGTATAGAATTCCAGTGTGGTTGCTGGTACAGACTAGAAACAAGTGAAGAAGCACACTATTCTTGTGAGGGAATTATAATGCCAAAGAAACCACCAAGTGGAGTTAAAAAATATGTTGAATATACAGGTCTTAAACAAACTCTCACATTCTCAAAGTTGCATGCATAGGAGGCTGCCTGTGAAAGATATAAATCCCCAAAGAACTAGTCTATACCTCAATACTCACTTTAAATATGGACACAGAGGAAAGGACAAAGAACCTTCCAGAAAGACAAGTAAAGAGCCACAAAAAAATAAATGGATGAAATAATTATTTCTAAAGATGAAAATTAAGTTGTAATCAAGTATCTCCCCCAACTTCTAGGAAATCGAGATTTTTCAATTCTCATTAACAGTATTTCACCATTGCTCTGTGTGTCTTCATATTTTACTTTCATAGTAGGGAAGTTAATTGCAATTATCTTGCTCCTCCTCCACCACTGTATATTACAAATGCTGACAGCAGATTACTTGTCTCCCTGGCTCTTATATTCTAGAGCCACAGTTCCACCTAATAGAAAGGACTCAGAGAACTGGAAGTTTTAGATTAGGTGCAGAAGCTTGTTGGAAACACTTTGGATCTTCATCAGGGAAAAAAATGAGCATGTTCTAGCATAGAAAAAATTGTGAAATTGATATATGGTAAATAGAATGGGAAAATGGTAGAGACTGGTAGCACAAATCATAACAGAAGCATTTCCCTATACTATGGTAATAATGTTCCCTATTTCTGAGTCATTGTCTTGTGACAGAGTTAGAACTAGCAAAATGTGAACAGAGTCTGACTTATTGTAATTTCCTTCGTTGGATCCTCTCATTCTTTCTCATCTACTGATTGATTATCTATGCCCACAGCAATATTGTGTTAGAGAGGGAAGAACTGTTGTTAGCCTGGGTCCCTGAATGACTGAGTGGAATTGAGTCCTAATTAGAAATTCCTCACTTAGACGTCAAATGAATAAGAAATTAAATTCTGTTGTGAGCCATTGGTATTTGAGGCCTCATCTATTACAGGAACTCACATTATTTAACTAAACACCCTAACTTATAGGGCTGTTAAAAGAATGACATTACATGAATTAATTTATGTAAATTAACTGGTAAATGTTAGTTCTTATACTAGAGTGTGTGTAACATTTCATACCACAGGGCATATGAGTGCTGCTTGGGTTTGGTTTGTCAATGAAATATAAATATTTCATCAAGAATTATATCTAACTAATATAATAATGAAAAGATAATATTTGTATTTAGTGCAAAATATGAACTCATGGGTGTGGCAAAAATTCATTAGACATTAAATGGTTATAATGGCTGATGTTTAAACAATTTTACGTTTAGCCACTTTATGTGACTTCTGGTTTCTGAGCACACTTATAACACAAGAATAAATAGAGTTGAAACTTTCAATTCACGATTTTTATTTTTTTCAATTTCCTTAGTATATGATTTGTTTTCTCCTACTTGTATAATAATTACCTATCAGTAGTTATCCACTGGAACAGGAGCATCTGATTTTTCAGAATTGTCAAATAAGATTGTATTTTGCTGGGGAAATTTTATAATATAAACTAAAATAATCATTTTAAATAAAACATATGTATATACAAATTTTCATGTAGATAGGAAAACAACTGTACAAAAACAAATTTTCTCAAATATTAAGAATCCTTCTACATTTGATAACTTGATGATCTTTTAAAATACTTCAGGGGATATTCTATTGGTAATATGCTAACTTATTTAATCAAAAGTCAGTGTAGCTTAGGTATATTAATATTATGCTCCAACAGAACACCCTGGAGTGAGCTTTATTGCTTAAACTATGGAAAGGTCACACATTTACAGCATATTATAGTGTTTCAAAAATAATTACATTTTCCTTGTCAGTTGGGGAAATAGAAAGATAAGATCTATAATACCACATGCAATTAAATTTAACCTTTTTAATGGAATATTAGTGATCTGGGATTTACTTTCAAAATTCATTAAGAAAGCATTTTTTTTACATATTTGTATAAACTACTTAATGTAGAAGACAGACTGAGACCTATTTCTGAGTTCTAGACATCAGTTATCACATGCTTTTCAGATAGACCCATTTGAATTTACAAATGTCTAAACACACATAACATAAAAATGGGAATTAATTTTTCTTCAGTTTCTTCTTTGTATCATTAATTTATGTCATTGATCTTTCTAGTCCATGACTATTTATAAAATATCTTTTCCCTGCAAAATATATATTTTTTTCTGGATGATGCATGTGGGGTGGACAGAAAGATACAGCATGAACAAACAGTTCACAACTGCTGCCCTGGTGTAATTCCATTTGACTAGGTCAAAAGTTTATTTTTATTTATCAAATAAAATACTAAAACACTAAATACTTAGACACCCATAGCTCCAACTACATTTTCAGAAAAAGTCCATCAGAAATGATCCGCGTGAAATGTGCAGTGTAGATAATTGATCTGTAGAAATAGAAGCCCTCTTGAATATTTTAAAGATTCACTCAGCCATGTGACATGCTTCCAATTTGGTTATCAGCATTAATTCCAATATTGTTTCATTTAAAAATGCATAATAGAAACAGTGATTAAAGACTAATTTTATTCTTTACTACTAATTCCACACTCCCCTGAAATAGATTTCCCAATAACATCGGCTGTAGTAGAAACTAGCTGTGCTCTCCACCCCCATGGCCATGGCTGTGTACCAGTCCGTGACCTGTTAGGAACCTGAACTTTGCTTCCTCCTCCCACCTTCACTCTCCTCTTCCCCCCACCTCACCGCACACCACCCTGTGGAAAAGTTGTCTTCCATGAAACTTAGAAACCAGGGGGCAAGTCTTCATCTGTAGTTACAGCTTCCACTCCCCATTGCTCACATCATAGCCTGAGCTCCACCCTTCCTGTTAGTGGAAAAATTGCCTTTCATGAAACCATTCCCTGGTGCCAAAAAAGTTGGGGACCACTGATAAAGCAATCAACAAAAAAAGCCTGACTAAACTGTATGAAAATGATGGCATTGCCACATGGACTTTGAGTGTCAATGATATTGACAGTTTCAGTACTGACATTTCTCTCCTAAGAAGCCAAAGTGTTATACACAATGATTTGAGAGTTATGTTACCCAATCTAAATTTCTCAATTTGCATTTCAACACTACTGTGCAAAACTCCATAGTTACATATATTAATAGAATTTGAAATGGCAAAAATCATCCTGTGAGAGAATGAAATCTGTTACAGAACTTAAGAAATTCAAATTTTGCATAATCATATGATGCAATGAACAGTAAACTGTTTGGCTATGGAAGAGTGCTACCCTAGATGATATGATTTTCCATGAAGGCATATTCATGGGAATAGTGTCACCTAGCACTAATATTATTTCATGTAAACATGACTTTTTGGGGGTGGGGGATAGGTTAAAATCTAATTCCTTACAAAAACCCAGAGCTTTGTGTTTTGTGTTTGGAATTACACCTCCGTCCCACAACATTATACTCTGAACATCTCTGTACCTTTCTCTCCTTAGGAAAGCAAAGATGGAAGATGGCAGAGACTTTTGGCTATATAGTTACATTAATTTCCTTCTTTAATTATAGAATAAGATTTTAGCTTGACCATAGGAAAGATTGCCTTCTTTACAGCTTATGGTGGGCAGGTGTCCAAAATCTTTTACCAGTATAACTATACTACTTACTGGTCATTTTAAAATAAGAATGAGCATATGCTACCTTATTTCTATGTCTCTTAGACATTGCTGGGGAGAGGTGAAAACCACACTAGCCACTGTGATGAAAACAGCATATTTACAGTGAATAAGCTGCTATACTAACCCTGGACAATCTTCATTTGAGACAGTAGTTTACAGAAAAAAAAACACCATGGCTTCAAGCCATGTCACAGCTAAACCCTCCCACAGAGAACAATTATAACATTGGATAATATGCACAAATAAGTTGTTTGAGAGCATCAGAGTACAACCAAAACAGACTGGACTTAAATAAGTAATCTCTCAGAGATAAAGATAGCACTATGACATGAGTTACACACTTCCCACTGCCACGTCATTGAGGACATTTGCTCATTCACAGTGCAGGAAATAAAAAAATTAGCTGGAAGGAACATCCTGAGATTTTTGAATGTCTCTTTAGTATGAGGAGACAAAAATTGAAATTCTAGATTGCCAAAGAAACCTAATTTTGAAGAAGCTTAAAAGAACAATCAAGATATTAGCCTGATAGTTTGTATGGCACTTGTCATTGAGGCTTCTGTAAACATCTGAGCTGGTGACATTATACCTGTATAAGACACAAGAGACTTTAAGAAATGAATATTACATGTGATAAAAATAAACAGTTATGATAAAAAAGTAAATTGAAAAAAAGCTGTAAAAATCCTGAATTTTAATGTAGCTATTAACACTTCAAAATATGTAAAACAACAATTGATTAAGCCTAAAGTTAAAAATAGGAAAACATTGAATCATAGTTGGAGATTTTAATGCAACTCTTTTCATAACTTATAGAAAATGAAGATATATAATATTTGAATAACAAGATAAACAAAATTGATTAAAAGTCACATGTATAGAGCCATAACACCAGTAATAAAATTACTTTAAAGAAAATATAGAAACTTTTAATATTTACCAAATTCTGGGCCATTAAGAAAAAAATCAAAACCATACTGAAGATATTTATTAACCACAATGAGTGCAAACTACAAATCAACAGCAATAAGATTATATAAAAGCATTAAACAAAATAGTTGTAAATATCCCACATGACATGTATCAAAGAAGAAGTCATAATCAGAAAATATTTAAAATCATATAGCAATTCAAGTAAAATGCATGGAAACTTAGGGGAATCAGCAAAATCTGTCTTCAATGGGAAATGTATAGTTTTAAATGCAAAAACTCCACAATCTAAGCATTTAACTACCAAAGTACAGTAGGTAGAATGATAGCCCTCAAAAAATTATATAAACATCTTAATCTTCAAAACCTGTGAATGTTATCTTATTTGGAAAAAGACTCTGCAGATATAATTAAGTTAAGGATATTTGAAATAAAGAGATCTTCTTGGGTTAGCCCCTTGAGCCCTAAATCCAATGATAAGTGTTATTATGAGATCAGAGAGATTTGATAAATGGAAGAGGAGGAGTCCAGTGATCATAGAGGCAGAGATTGGAGGGATGCAGGCATAGCCAAGGAATGCCTGGATCCCTTTATGCTTAAAGGGTAAAGCATAGAACCTTCTTAAGAATCTTTAGAGAAAGCATGGAACTTCCATCACCTTGATTTCTAGCATCCAGGACCATGAGAGAAAAAACTTATGTTGTTTTAAGCCTTCCACTTTGTGGTAATTTGTTACCTTAGCCACAGGAACCTAAAATACTAAGCAAAGGAAAATAAATCCAAGGGAAATAGAAGAAATTGTGATAAATATCAGATAAGAAAACATTTTTATATTCATAATAAAATAAAATGTATTACATTAATAAAATTGATAAATGAAATATATCCTATTCCTGGAATAAAAAGAAGCATTAGTATACATCTTATAGATATAAAAATATAAGAAAATATTAAGAAAAACTTTTAATCTGCATATAACAAGAATATTTTTAAAAACTTATTATAATTGTCATGAAAAAAGTAGGAAATATGAATATTTTGCTATCAGTTAACTTAAATGCATAATTTTGTATCTTCTTATATGGAAATCTCTAATCTTAGACTAGTTTCACATGTGGATTCCTCAAAACATGTAAGAAGAAAACACCTACTTTACACAAATATATCTAGTTACCTGGGAAGAATGAACTCTTTCTACCTCATTTTTTGAGATAAAGAGAACAGGGATTTAAAAGCATTTGCACATACCAACAACAGTCAAACTGAGTCCCAAATCAAAGACTCAATACCATTCACAACAGCAAAAAAGAAAATAAAATACTTAGAAATATATTTAACTAAGAGGTAAAAGACCTCTACAGGGAGTACCATGAAACACTGATGAAGGAAATAGCAGAGGATGTAAACAGGTAGAAAACCATACCATGCTCACGGATTGGCAGAATCAACATTGTTAAAATGTCTATATTACCCAAAGTGACCTACAGATTCAATGCAATCCTTATTAAAATACAAACATCATTTTTTGCAGGTCTAGAGAAAATAATTTTATGCTTCGTATGGAACCAGAGAAGACCCCATATAGCAAGAGCACTCTTAAGCAAAAATAACAAATTGGGAGGCATCAATTTACTATACTTAGAGCTATATTACAAGGCTATAGTAACTAAAAGAACATGTTACTGACACAAGAACAGAGGCATAGAACAATGGAACAGAACTGAGAAATCAGATATAAAACCATCCCCATAAAATCATTCAATCTGTGGCAAAGCAGACAAAAACATACACTGGGGAAAAGAATTCTTATTCAATAAATGGTGCTGGGAAAATTGATAGCCACATGTAGAAGACTGAAACAGGATCCACACCTCTCACCTCTCACAAAAATCAACTCATGGTGGATAATAGACTTAAAACTAAAGCATGAAACTATAAAATCTCCAGAAGAAAATGTTGGAAAAACACTTATAGACATGGTCTAGCAAAATAATTTATAAAGAAGACCCAAAAAAGCAATCACAGCAACAACAAAAATAAATGATTGGGACCTTATCAAATTAAAAATCTTCTGCACAGCCAAGGAAATTATCACGAGAGCAAACAGACAACCTACAGAAAGGGAGAAAATATTCTCATGCTACATATCCAATAAAAGGCTGATACTAGAATCTATATAGAACTCAGGAAAATCAGCAAGAAAAAAGTCAAAGAACCCTTTGCCTTAAAAAGTGGGCAAAGGACATGAACAGAAACTTTTCCAAAGAAGACAGAATAATGGCCAACAAACATATAAAAAATGCTCAACATCTCTAATCATCGAGGAAATGCAAATCAAAACCACAATAAGATATCACTTAACTCCAGTGACAATGGCTTCTCTCAAAAAGTCCCAAGCAATAAATGTTGGTGTAGATGCAGAGAGATAGAAATACTCCTACACTGTGGGTGGAATGCAAACTAGTATAAACTCTGTGGAAATTAATATAGAGATACCTCAAAGAGCTACAAGTAGAACTACCATTTGATTGAGCATTCCCATTACTGGGTGGACATCTATCCAAAAGAACAAAAGAGATTCTATTGAAAAGCCATCTTCAATCAAAAGTTTATAGCAGCACAATTCAGTTGCAACAATTTGGAAATATCCCAAGTACCCATCAATACATGAATGGATTAATAAAATGTGGTATATGTATATCATGGAGTTCTACTCAGCCACAAAAAAACAATGGTGATCTAACACCTCTTGTATTATCCTGGAGAGAGCTGGAGCCCATCCTACTATGTGAAATATCACAATAATGGAAAAACAAACACCATATGTACTCACCATCAAATTGATGTTAACTGATCAACACTTATGTGCATATGTGGAAGTAACATTCATTGGGTGTCAGGCAGGTGGAAGGGGGACAAGAGGAGGAGTATATTCACACTTAATGGGTGCACCCTCTGAGGGATGGACATGCTTGGAACTCTGACTCAGGTGGGGCAAGAGCAATATAGGTAACCTAAACATTTGTACCCCCATAGTATGCCAGAATAAAAAAATTCAAAAAAAATAAGTAAAATTAAAAAAAATAAATAATGATATGTATAAAGAAACGTCAATATAATATGTCTACAAATGACTTTAAAGTAAACATTACTAAGATTTTCAAACATGTAGGAGGTCTAGTAGCTGTAAGGTCTCTTAAATTTTCTGCATTAAGATTAGCTGCAACCAATTGATGTTGAGCAAAACATTTTTTTTTTATTTTCTATATAAAACTGAAATTACATGGTCATTCTAGTATCTACTTAAATAATAGGAAAATGAAAAATAAATAAAAGAATGGGTTATTATTTTACTGCTTATGTGTGCACTAAATTACTAACTAAATAAATATATTAGATGTGATAAATATTAACATATTACTTATGTATTTTATATTTGTAAACTTGTGGCTTACATTTTTGATTATTTTCACATTTGTACTTTGGTACTGAAAATTATTCAATGTAGAAAAGTGTGGTAATAAGCACTATGCATTATTTATCCTAAAATGAAGCTCAGATAAATTTTGAGTGTGCATGGAGATTTATTTTTTTTTTACCCAGGTAAGTACAGGATCATAAGTGGAATTAATAAATTATTGCATTAATATCAATTTTATCAATGATTTTGTAAGATTTATTTATCAAAAAATAGGTAATTATTCATGCAAGAAAGATTATTCATTTACATAAATTAATCTAAATTATAACTTTAGTTGAATGAATACTGTACACTGAGTTTTAATAAACAAAAAATTAGTTTGATTATATGGTGACAAAAAGTTCATTTTATTCAAATGTGAATGTAATTATTATCTCAGAGCTTTCAAAGTCCACCCTCAGATTTGATGACTTTCTAGAAAGAGCAAAGAATGCAGAAAAATCACCGTACTCTCAGTTACAATATATCACAGTCAAAGGATACAGATTAAAACCAGAAATGGAAAAAAGGTGTATAGGGCAGAATTCAAAAGAAACCAGAGGCAAGCTTACAGCTGTCCTCTCCCAGTGGAGTCAAACAGCAGCATTTAATTATCTAAGCAATGATGTAAGATGACATATGCCAAGTGTTGGGAAACAGAGAAGCCCATTGGAGCTTTGAGGACAATATTTTTATTGGTGGTCAGTCTTGAAGGCACCGAGTGCCCACATAACCAATCTAAACTACTTGGGTCCAGTTCCCACAGAGGTCTAACTGATACAGAGTGATCCAAAAACCCAGGTACACAAAAAACAGATGTTTATTAAAGCTACATTATTAGTTTAAACTAATGTATCTCAGGTTCTCAGGTATACAAAGACCTTCTTACCACTTGAGATAATTCCAAAGGCTCAGAGGTTATCTCCCTGGAGCAGGTAAAGGGCTAGTCCTTTCTTTGGAATGGGTGGGGTTTGAACATATCAAGCTTGCTGGGTGAAAATTGTACTACACAATTAAAATTTATAGGGCTAGAGAAATCCTAGGCAATCAAATCATTTGAGAAATAATTTTGAATTTTTACCATGTGCCATGCACTATTGTAGGTATTGAGAATACAGCATTATTGTTGGTATTGGGAATACAGCATGGAACAGAAGAGCCCTCATCTCCTAATTTCATAAATCTTATATTTTATAGGGAAAGATAGTAAATGCACAAAATAAAAACTAAGGCAACATTATGTTAGATGCTAATTAGTGCTCTGTGAAATAATAAATTTGAAATAGACATAGGTAATATAGGGCTGGTACGGCACTTACTGGGTCAGGAATACAGGGTCCTTCTCTGCCATCCTCACTAAGAAATTTCTACCACTCAGTCTGGGCTGATCGCTCAAACTCTAACCATCATGTCCAGCAAAATGAAGAAAGGTGGGGAGGTATTTAGGCATACTTTTAAGGACATTTCAAAGTTGCAAATAATCCTTTAAAAAAAAATTCTACTGGTTATCACATAGTTAAATGACCACATTTTGCTTCAGATGAGGTTGGGAAATGTGGGCTTTAGGGGCACATCTGCAGATATATGCCCAACTATTATTATTGTCGTTGTCATTGTGATTGTTGTTGTTATTTTATCAAAGAAAGAAAAAAGATCACCTATTGGAGAACAAGCCAACTTTGCCATAATACTCACACAAAAAGATTTCCAAAAAGCCCATTATACCAGCCCACCAACTTGTCTAAATATGGGTTTAAATTTAATTTAGGATCTTACTAAATCTACTCATTAGATTTTGCTTCCTTGCACAATACTATATGCCTTGGGCCAAATCAATTTCTTTCAGGGCCATCAAGAGCTATTATATTTGGCCCTTTCTATGGCAAATATTATCACTTCTCCAATTCCCACTCCAGCTGAGGTTATCTTCATTTACAGAATTGTCCAATGCCTCTATTCCTTTGTATATAACTGGATTTTCTTAAAGTAAGTCACTCATTCCCTCTATGCTAGGCTAAAAGAGACAATACAAAGTGATCTTTGCACCAATTGTACCAGATAGTGTGCTTTAATGGCAAGTGTCCATTTCCCTAAATTCTGCCCACAGAAAAGTATAGCCTATGTTTATTTCTGATAAATCTCTCTGCTAAAGTTAAGTTATTAGAGCTCATGCAGATTGGTTATGGTTGACTTCAGGAAACAGGAATTGCGTGCAATGAATCTTATTTCAATTAGGCTTTTCTGGAAAAGCCTTAGTGAGACAGCAATATGTTAATAAACATGTGTAGGCAGTGAGGCAGCAAACCTTGTGGAAAACTGAATGAAGAGTGTCCCAAGTAGGCAGAATCAGCAAACATGACCAGTTAGAGGTTTGTGTTATGTTGGAAGAACCAGGAAGCTGTGTGGCTGGAGCCCAGTAAGAAAGAGAAAGAGAAATAATCTGGCTGGTTGTGTAAATGGTGATATAATTTTTCTTAATCGCTATTTTCAACAACAATTGTACATAGTGATATTTATTATGAAATTATTATAGTTGTATTTTGAATTATGTAAAAATAGTTTGGAATGACATGGATTTCCATAAGGAGATAAAGGCATTTTTAATCCTGGACTATTAAAACAAAGGGCCGAGAAAATGCTTTGCTCTGTGTAGCATTTTTAGAAGTTTGTTATTTGAAATGTTATATTCAAATTATCTTGTAAATAGTACCGTTCTATGAATAGTACCAATAATTGGAGATGTCACAGGTGTTCCTTTTTGTAGAAGAACAAAAAGATCTTGGCACCACAGAGGTACTCAAAGAGATCACCATGGGTCACTGTCATTATACAATACTTAGTCTGCACTGTTCTTTCTTGGCCATTGCCTTTTCACATGCTTTTCTTCACACAGCTGGACTTCTTTGTTATATGTAACATATCATGTGGTGCACATTTTCTCTCCTGTCGCCCATGATTGAGAACAGATGTTATATGCCTTTATAATTGTCTTCAGGAAATCTTGATGCCTTTTAATGGCACTCTGTACCTTTTGTAATCAGGAGGGTTAGCTGCATGCTTAGAGGCCCATGGAGTATAGAACTTCCTTTTTATTATAGATAGTTGCATACAACCCTTAGACCTGCTGTTCCCCTTTTGCTGCTTGCTGGAACAATTAGCACTGGTAAAGGTTTTTCACAACAGGTATTAATGCCTTACTGAAAGAGGTAAGGACATTTGGCTTTTCATCCAATAGGCAAGCATTGAGCTATGGAAGATAAAAGATTTCTTGATGGAAAAAACTTTTTATTTTCCTCAACTCTATCTTTCCACTCCAAATTACTTAATTCTTACTCTTTAGGTATGTAATGCAAAAGAACACATAAAATGAGGTTTATCTTCAAATTTGAGTCATCAAAATCCAAAATTAATTTTCATAATTTGTAATTTATTTTGGTTGGATAATATGGAATAATATGAATAAAATTATGCAGAAAGTCTTCTATGTGAATACTAGTTTTTGTTATCTGGAGAATTTGGATAAAACTTATTTGGATAAACTATGAGGAATTTGATTATGACTAATAAAAATAACTAAAAATATTTATTCATAAGTATAGATTTGAATGAATGCAGATAGACTTGTTTTGCCTGTTTGTTTCTGCTTTCCATTTGGGGGAAGACAAGCTAAACCAAGATTTGAACTCAGGGAAAGTAGCTTCCCTATAGTACTAAAGCCCCAAGATCTGTATTTCAGTCATTGAGTCTTTAAATGCTTCTTCCTGTTCACTGTAATGACCTTATACAAGTTATTAAAACTTTGAAACCTTCATTCTTGTGCTCAGCCTAAATATTGGTAATGATAACTCTATTTAGTAGGTGTTTACTATGTGCTAGACAGTTACAGATTGCTTTATAGCAGTTTATTCCTTGCAACATCACTAGGTATTAGTGGAAATGCAAGCCCAGACCCACTTCCCTTTATCCGTAATGTATTTGATTCCCCTAAAATCTTTCTTCTGCTCTTTCCTAGTTAATATTCTTAATTTTAGGCCTGATTTTCTTCAAAGCAACTGTGTATTTGTATATAGTTTCTGTTGCACTTTGAAACCATACATACATACATACATACATACATACATACACACACACATACACCCATACAGATATATAAACTAATTGCATTTTCTAACTTCCTAAGTAGAATTGAAATCTTTCTTTTAATCACTATAGCATTGCAGTCCCCAAGCCGTGATCTGTGGCCTGTTAGGAATTGGCCATGCATCACTGCCCGTGCTCCTTCTCCCCCATCCCATCCCTGGAAAAATTGTCTTCCAGGAAACTGGTTCTTGATGCCAAAAAGGTTGGGGCGGGGGGCGTGCTGAATAGCCAGGTGAACTTCGTATGAGGTTTCTTGAAATCTTTTGGACAATTTGAGGAAAATGGACACTTTAAGTATATTGAATCTTCTAGTCCATGAGCATCATATATCTGCCCAATTATTTACTTCTTGGTTTAAGCACTGTGTGTCAGTTTTTGCTGACCCTATTTGATACTGTGAGGAATTTTCTTTTTCCCTGTATTATCTGAATTGTTTTGTACAATGCT
>VSMD01014628.1:5245-40865 GCA_008750895.1 Mirza zaza
CCCGTCCCACGCCCCATCCCCGTCCCACGCCCCGTCACGTCCCACGCCCCGTCCCCGTCCCACGCCCCGTCCCCGTCCCACGCCCCGTCACATCCCACGGCAGCAAGCACACAGCCGGTCCACGGGGCTCACCGTGGCATTTGCCTGTTTTGTTCCCGGTTCTGCCATCTCCACCGGACCCGCCCCGCTGCGGACCAGGAGTTAGCGTGTAGATGCCGTGGTCCTCGTGTCGGTGGCGTGGACCCTGACTGCCCCCCGCTGGGCTGCGTGTTGGCAAAGACGAGGGACGTGTGGAGAAAACCGCGGCCCCCCGAGGGCAGCACTCGGCCGTCGTCACCGTCACCGACCCCTGCCCAGCCGGGGCTCCAGGATGCCCACGCTCGGCCTCAAGGGAGTGAACAGCCCCTCTGGCGGCCGCCATGTCGCCACGCCACCGCGTCACCTTGTCGCATGTCATCACGTTGCTGCGTCATCACGGCACCAAGCCATCTCGTCGCCACGCAATCACGTCGCCACACAACACGTCACCGCAGGGCCGACCTGCAGTTGTCCTCAGCGGCCCGGGGCCTGCGCCCCAGCAGGTCGGTAACACGACGGGGCCCTGCGTGTCCAGGAGGCCGTTCCGTGTCGCCCTCCCCGTGACGCGGCTCTGAGCACCGCGCGGCCACACGGCGATTCCACCCTCGGGCGTGTGGTGGTGTCAGCCTCCCCAGCGGCTCAGGGCGTCCGTCGCAGGAACCCGCGTTCAAATGCGCAGTCTGAGCGGGCGCTGAGCAAATGCGCAGTCCGCGCGGGCGCTGGGGGCTGGACCCAGGAGAGAACTGAACCCACCGGGAACCAACGCGGCACGGGAGAAGCCGCGAGGGCACGCGCCCATTGGCGCCGGCCTGGTCCTTCCGGCCTGGTCCTTCCGGCCTGGGGCCCTGGGGCCCAGCCCCTCCCCGCGGAGCGGACTCCGCCCACCGCCCTCCTCTCGGACCCACCGCGCGGCGTGGTCCCCCCGGCCTGGCCTCGACGTCAGACAGTCGCCGTCACTGGGCCCGCGGCAGCCGCGATGGCGCCCCAGACCCGCGTCCCCGTGGTCAGCGTGCCCGCGGGGGCTCTCTGCGGGGCCGCCACGCCGCAGAGCAGACACGGCGGGCCGTGGAGCGCAGCGGCCGCCTCCTCCAGGCAGGCCTCTCGGTCTCCGTGGCTCGCGCTGTTCTCGGGGAACCTGGGTGGGGGCGGATGGCGGCGTGGGAAGAGGCGCCGGGCGCACGCTGTCATCGGCCGGGAAGAGACTTTTCCTGCCGCCGCGGACGCCGCTCTGAGGACTGAGTCACTGCTCGGCCTGGACCCTCTAATCATCGCCATTTGCCTCCTAAAAATAACCGTCTCCCTGGTCCATATTTAGCACAGAAAACACGCCGCCGGCAGCGGGGCTGTCCCTGCCCGCCGCCCCCGCGGGGCCTCCCACCCCGCCCGGCCCAGCCGGCCGGCGCTGCCTGGTCCCGGAGAGGCACGGCCTGCGTCCCCAGGAGACAGAGTTGGCGCGGGACACGCCAGCTGCCCTGGGCGAGCCCGCTCCTTCCCGACGAGCAGACAGAAGAGAATGAGGCCCCGGGCACAAATGCCCCCAGGAAAGTCACTGGGCCTTTCCGGGCCTCAGTTTCCCCACATGCAAAGCAAGGCCTCGGTGGCCCTGCAGGGCGGAGGTGGGGCTGTGGCTGGTGGGAGCTCCCTGCGCAGCCGGGCAGCAGCTGAGCAGGGCGTCCCCGCAGCCAGGTCACCCCACCCGGAAGGAAGACACACAGCCCGGCCGCGGGGCCGCGTCCCCTCCTGGTGGCAATGCCGCAAGCCCAGCGCCGGCCTCCCCAGGAGGGGCCCGGGCTGACGCCCAGGGAACGGCTCTGTCAGCACACGGAACCAGCTTTGGGCAGCGTCTGCATCTTCCTGGAGGACAGAGGGAGACGGGCGGCGGCCTTGGCTGGCCCACTGGGCAGAGCCCGGAGAGGATGGGGGCAGCAGGGAAGGACGGGCTGAGGAGGGGGCAGGAAGGGGGCGGGCGGCATTTCCTCCAGCTGTGCAGCCCCCGCTCCTGGGGGGCACGGGGCCAGGCCGGTGTCCCCAGCGACTCTCAGGCCTAGCCTCGAGGACAGGGGCCTCTGTGCCTCCCCCAGGCAGAGGACCGGGGCCCTGGGCAGGTGCGGGGGTCGGGCTGCCGCCCTGGCCGGAAAGCAGAGGGTCCCCGATGGGCTGGAGTCGGGCTGGCCGCATGCAGGTTAACATTGCTTTGCTGACCGTCCTGGGCCTTCAGGCCTCCCCCGTCAGGAGCTGGGGGTTTCCGGGGTCTTGCCGCTCCCCAACGCCCCAGGGAGCCCCAGTCCCCGCGGGCAGGGCGCCAGGGACCGACCTCGAGGCACTGGGCAGAGCCAAGTTAGGGAGCCCACGCCTTTCCTTGCCACAGCGATGGCGTCTGCCCCTGGGGAGAAGGCCGTCGGGGCCACCGTGCAGGACTTGCAGAGACGCACGGTTGTCTCCCAGCTCTGTTGCAGCCACCACAAGGTCACCGTTCCCAACACTACGGGGTCAGCCGCAGACAGGTGCACGGAGGGGTGGATAGGTTAAGCCGCACCAGCAGGACGGACTGGGACGCACGGCCGTTTGGAAATACTCAGAAGAGGAGTCGGCGCTCTGGGGAAGGGGTCAGGGCCCGCTGTGACACGGGAACACAGCCCGCGGGTTTGCTCCACGCATCTCCGCTCTGCAGGGCGGTGCACAGACACAGGCGGCAGGCCACGGCGGCGAGGGTCGTTCTAAATGATGGTTTCTGAGTGATTCCTGTCCTTTCTTTTGCCTAACTGTGTTTATATTTAGTAAGGCATACTAGAGCATTGGTTTTGGAGAAATAAGCCAATGCATTGATGTCTCGAAGACAGGACTCCCTGGGGGAGGCACAGATAGCCACGTGTGCTGGTCCCATCCGAGCCACCGCCGGCCCCCCCACCTTCCTCCATCCTCAGCTGCTTCCCAACCAGGCACCAGGACCACGGCAGCTGGTCTGGAAGCTGGAGTCCGGACCAGGAGAAATGGCCGGGAATTAGAAGGGGACCGAGGAACCCCACTGGGAATCCAGGAGCGCTAGCGAGTGTGGAGGACGCCGCTCAGAACTCGGCGAGGGGTCTCTGGCACGAAACTCCCAGCAGCCACGCTGGTGCCACGGAAGTCGGTATCACAAGGGAAGGCGGTGCAGGAAGGAGGAGTGTGGTCCTGGGCGCCCGTTCCCCGAGTGCGAAGCGGGTTTCCCGATTGCTCTGCTCAGAGTCGCCCTCCCACCCGCTGAAGCCGGCCGCCGCCTCGTCCACGCCCCGCGGTCTCCATGGGTCCCCTGCCAGGCCACCGCCCTCTGTGGAGGGGTCTGTCGAGCGCTGGGCTCCCACCTGCCACAGTCTCTGTGAATTCTGTCTCATCTGATCGAGTTTCTCTTCTCGGAAACCTCCCCAAACCGCCCCCACCCTGTTTCCTGCCGTGGCACCTGCCTGTAACCGTGTCGGTGGGCGTGGGGGTGGGCGACTGTCTGAATCCCGCTGCCCCGAGTCCCCACAGCCGTAGCCCTGGCTCCGAGGCCCCTGCGTCTGGCGCCTGGTTACTCGTGGCTTTTTCTTAGTGGACAGCCGTCTCCTCTCCCCGCCCCGACTGCAAGCTCTGCGGAAAAGAAGCTCGGGGAATCCCAACGTGCGGGTAAACGGCTGGCGCAGGGATGGGGGTTGGGAGCATGTGCCTCTAGCGCGGTGGGGCCGCACAACACGCCATCCTTGCCCCCGAGAAAATTAGAGTTCACCAGCCAAGAGAGAAGGGGAAGTTCCAATCGCGTAAAATGCAAATTTTGTCCATAGCTGCGGAGAGAGCACGGCCGGCTGGGGGAAATGCCCTGAAATGAAGACCCGACTCCACCAGGGTTTGGGGGAAGGACTGGAAGGTGATGGAGGAGCCAGGCAGCAGCCCAACCCCGAGGCTGCCCGTCCCGGCTCACGCGGTTCCTGCCCGAGTCATGGGCCGTCCACAGCACTGCCCCGTGGAAGGGGGGATGGCGGCCGGCCCGGGGCTCCCCACCGCCCTGCATGACACTTCAGGAAGCGGCAGGAGGGCATGGCGGCCCCGGCCGAGCTCCCCAGAGGGGGTGTGGATGGCTCAGGTCACCCCCAGCCCCTCGCAGACCTCAACCTGTCAGACGCGCCTCCCACGCCCGAGCTTCCAACCGCCGGGTGCAAGGCGCCCCACGCAGGGCACAGGGAGAGTGGCCCCTGCAGAGGGCGTGTCCCACAGTCCAAGTGCAGGATGGAGGACGGGGCCCAGCAGAGAGTGGCCACAGCCTGTGGGCCCACGCTGAGCCCGTGGCGTCGGTGCAGTGTGACGGTGGCGTGGCCCATCTCCACCTGGCCTCTTACCGGGCCGCTTGTGGCTAGAGGAGGCCTCAGGCCCACACGCTGACAAGGCAACCATGGGATCCTGCCACCGCCCTGCTTCCCGCAAGTCCACTCCCCAGGAGCCAACGGCAGCAGGAGCAGGTGCCCGAGGGGCTGTGGGCCGCCTCGCCGAGGCTCTGCGCAGGCACTGCCGTGAGCCAGCGAGCCTGAGCCCAGGGAGGCCCGTGTGCTCTCTGAAAGCAACTGTGACCGGCCCTTGGCCACAGCACAGCCCCGGCGATCTCACCATCGCTGGGGGGGGCCGCAGAGTGACGCCAACACAATGGAAAGGTCCGGCAGCTTCGTATGAAAATAAACACACGCCCCCCTTTTGCTCAGCAGTTCCAAACCTGGGTGTCTGCCCGGAAGAATTGAAAGTGCAGAGTGGCCATGTCTACGCAACCCGAACGGGGTCTCCGGGAGGCAGACGCTGCCCGCCACAAGGAGGGTCAGCCACATGGAACCCCCATGGCCGCCACCTGGGAAGACGCCTGTGTGCATGTGTGTGTACGCATGTGCTCATGTGTGTGCGTGTATGCATGTGTGTGCTCGTGTGCTCATGTGTGCATGTTTGCTCGTGTGTGCATGTTTGCAAGTGTGCTCATGTGTGCATGTGTGTGCATGTTTGCTCATGTGCTCGTGTGTGCATGTTTGCAAGTGTCCTCATGTGTGCATGTGTGTGTGTGTGCATGTGTGTGTGCTCGTGTGTGCATGTGTGTGTGTAGCTAAATTCAATTTGCTGATGTCTTGTTGAGGGTTTTTGAATGTTTATAAGAGACATTCGTATGTAGTTTTCTTACATTGTCTTTGTCTTATTTCTGTTGGAAAAGGGAAAAATCAGCCTCACAAGAGAAGTTGGAAAGTGCTTCTTCTCTTACATTTTCTGGAGAAGATCGTGCATATTGACGGTCCCCCGGCCTCGGGGGCCTCCCCGAGCAGCGGGCGTCTGGGACCTGCCTCCTCGTTAGCTGTGGGGACGGGAAGCGGAGGGGAAAATCTCCTGTTTTGTAAACATAGCGCCTGGTTTTCGGGAGGATGGATTCAAACCAGGGCCTGCGCGGGGGCTGCCGGCGCCTCCTCAAACACGGTTCTGCAGACCACGCGTGTCTCCAGAGAGCCTGCCTGACGCCGTCTCTGCGCGGCCACGGAAAGGAGAAGTAGACGGCATTCCTGAGGCTGCATTAGCACACAGCGAACGCAGGTCACAGAACTAGGCACTCAACTGAAGTCTCTGCCCGAGGCCCCACCTGGAGACCCAGCAGCGGGGGTGCTCTGCACGGTGACGGCGCCTGCGATCGGTGGGCGCTTAGCAACCCTGGGCGCCAGCGCAGCAGCGCAGCTCATGTTTCGGGGTCCTCGTGACGGAGAGGGACCTCTCTGCTCTCGGCCGGGCGACAAGTGCAGCGTAAGGCGTGCCGACGGCTGGCGTCTGCTCTATCAACGGCATGTCCGCACGGCCGTCATCTGCACAAACCACAGACGCCGGGTGCCGGCAGGTGTGTCTTGCTCCCGCGAAGCCTCTGCCAGAAGTGCTGGTGCCGCACGCTGTTGGAGCCCTCCCGCCCCTGTGCCCAGCCGGCGGGGCTGCGCTGCCACCCCTGCCCCGGAAGGCTGCACTACGGGGGACTGGGCGCTAAGGAGGGCTCCACTCCCAGGGCCCCGGCCGCCCACCCTGCCTGCTGGGGCCGAGCTCTGGCGGGAGCAGGGGGCCGGGCAGGGGTTTCCAGGGAGTCTTCAAACCCAACAAACAGGAGAAACAGCATGTGAATCCGCACCTGAATCACGCAGGTGCCTTCCTGAGCAGAGGGCGCTCTGCCTGTGGACGCCACTGGGCGCCCAGGCCAGCCTGGGTGCGGGGAAGCGACCTGAGCTCTTGGCGGCAGCCCCGGCCTTTCCCTCCTGTGGTTTTCACACACAGCTGCTCCAGGGGCCATTTCTGTCCAGCGAACCTGACGTTCCCTGCACTTCGCAGCCCGGACGAGCTGCTCCTGCCCTGCTGAGCCCGTCCTGTGCCAGGGCGGGGGCTTTCCAGAACCCGGCTGGGGGGGGGTGGCCATGGGCGAGCCCTTCCCCACCCCCTTGCCAGCCTCCCCTCTGCGCAGGCAGCTCTGACCCTGGGGGCTGGAGCCCTGGAGCCGCGCCAGGGCAGGGCGTGGCAGAGTCCCTCGGGCGGCCCTGGCCCAGCCCCTCAGCCCAGCCACGCCTGTGGCCCCCAAGCCCGGCCAGCCCCACCACACTGGCCACATGGGCCTCAGGCCTCCGTTGGGGCTGACTTCGTTGCCAACAGACGGCGGAACGAATGGGCTTCCTGCTGTCGAGCTCTGTGGCTTCCCACACGCAGGCAGACGTGAGTGACCACGACCTGCACGGGCCGCGTCCCCACAGCCAGGCCCCGGCAACCCCTGATCTCTCTCCAGGGCCTGACGTGGACCTGTCTTCCCTAGCACCCCTGAGAGTTCCCGTCCCACCCGCGTGTCCGGCGCTGCAGTCCTCGCGTCCTCGTGGGCGCTGAGGGGGGCCGCTGCTTTCACCGTGGCACCACACTGTCCTAAAGGGGTGACGTGATTCCTTCAACTTTATTCCTTTTTGAAAGTCTAGTTTTTTGGTTTTTTTTTTTTTCTTTTTGAGACAGAGTCTCACTCTGTTGCCCAGGCTAGAGTTAGTGCCGTGGCGTCAGCCCAGCTCACAGCAACCTCAAACTCCTGGGCTCAGGCAATCCTCCTGCCTCAGCCTCCCGAGTAGCTGGGACTACAGGCATGTGCCACCATGCCCAGCTAATTTTTTCTATATATTTTTAATTGTCCAGCTAATTTCTTTCTATTTTTAGTAGAGACGGGGTCTCGCTCTTGCTCAGGCTTGTTTCAAACTCCTGACCTTGAGCGATCCACCTGCCTCAGCCTCCCAGAGTGCTAGGATGACAGGCGGTTTTGATACTTTTTGTGGATGTTCCTTTTCAAGATGTGGAAGTTCCCTACCATTCCTGCTTTACTGAGAGTTTTTACCATGAATCAATATTAAATGTTGTCAAAAAAATTAATGCATCAATTGATATAATTCTTTAGACTGTTAAGGTGTAGATTACATCAATAGATTTTCAACTGTTGAACCAGCCTTGCATTTCAGTAATAAATTCCAATCAATTCCACGCGGTCATGGTGTGTGTGTGTATGTGTGTGTGTGTGTAGCTAGATTCAATTTGCTGATATTTTCTTGAGGATTTTTGAATATTTATAAGATACATTCGTATACAGTTTTCTTTTCTTATACTGCCTTTGTCTTATTCTCGTTGTTAGAGAAATGTCAGCCTCACAGAAGAAGTTGGGAAATGCTTCTTCTCTTACATTTACTGGGAAAGAGTGTGCGTAATGGTGTTCTTGTGTCTTTAAAGTGTTGGTAGAATTTGCAGTGAAGTCACCTGGGCGTGGCATTCACAGCCTCCTAATGTCTGTGAGTTCCGTAATGATCCGTAATGATCCACCGTTTTCTTTCTGACTTTGGTGCTGACGTCTTCTCTCCTTCTGCCTTCTATTCTGAGTCAGTATTGCAAGAGCTTTGATCAGTTAAGCATTTCAAGGCACCAACTTTTTTGTTCCATGAGTCTCTCTATGTTTTCCTGTTTCCAATTTCATTTCTGCTCTTATATTAATTCTTTGGGTTTATTTTCCTCTTCTTTTTGAAATTGTTGGGCTTAAAACTTATTGTTCTGAGTCCTTTATAATTCTCCAACATGAGCATTTAATGCTATACTTTTCACCCTAAGCAATGCTTTAGGTGTGACCCACAAATCCTAACACATTGTGTTTTCATTTTCATACAGTTTTCTGATATTTTCTAATTTCTCTTGAGACTCTCTCTTTGACCCAAGGATTATTTGGAAGCATTTTGTTTGATTTTTGAAGTGTTTGTTAATTTTCATGTCTCTCTCTTTTCTTGACATCTAGTTTCATATCATCATGGTCAGAAAACATATTTTGTAGGATTTCAACTCTTTCCAGTGTCTTAAGACGTGTTTCTCATTCAGGATATAGTCCGTCTTGGTACCATTTCATATGCATTGAATATCATACGTGTTCCGTAGCTCAGTGGAATGCTTTAGAAAATGTCAATTAGATACGGTGGTAGGTGTTATTTTTCAGTTCCTCTGTATTCTTTCTACTAGTTCTATCAATTATTAAGAGGAAAGTCCTGAAGCCTCCAATTGTAATTGTGGATTTGTGTATTTCTCTTTTCAGTTCTGTCTGTTTTTCTTCCCGTATTTTGAGACTCTCGTCGTTAGGGACAAACACAGCCAGGATTGTTACGTCTTCTAGCTTAATTGACCTTATATTATTATGCAATTTTCTTCTTTATCCCTGGAAGATTTCTTTGCTATGAAGTCTACTTTAACTGATATAAATATAGCCATTCTTCCCACCAAACTCTCTTTTAATTAATGTTTACAGTGTATATTTTTCTATTGTTTTGCTTTTTATCTAATTATATCATTATATTTGAAGATTGTTTGTTTAGACAACATATAGTTGGGTCATGTTTTTCTCTCTTTCTAATAATCTCTGTCTTTGAATTAATGTGTTTGTAACATTAACATTTAATGTAATATAAATATTAATATGTTTGCATTTAAATATGTCCGTTTATTATTCATTTTCTGTTTGTTCCCTGTTTTTTAATCCTTCTACTTCCTCTCTCCTGCCTTCTTGTGGGCTATTTGAATGTTTTTTATTATTCCTTTTTAATTTGTCTACTGTGTTTTTACATCTCTTTGGTTACTGTTATTAGTGGTTGCTCCAAGGATTATAATGCATGTGCTGAACTTTTCACAATTGATTTGGAATCAACATTTTGCCACCTCGAGTAGAAGGTACAGATCCTGCTGGCCATGGGAATCCCTTGACCCTCTGTCTTCATGTTGATTTACACCCACATATGTTGAAACTCCCATGAAATGCTGCTGTGATTTTTGCTTATAAAACATGAAGAACTCCAGAGAAGACGAAGTGTCCATGATGTTTCCTCGTATCTATGCCATGTCTGCTGCTCTTCCCTGATAACCACAGTTCCAATTTCCTCCCGATACCATTCCCCTAAAGTGCTTCTGCAGCGATTCTTTTAAAGCAGATCTGGGGCAAATATCCTCTTAGTTTTTCTTCATCTGAAAATGCCTTATTTCGCCTTCACTCCTAAATGGTATCTTCACTGAATCTAGAACTCTGTGCTGACCATGCTTTTCTTTTAACACTTGGGAAAACATAAGGCTCCTTCCTCCTGTCCTCCGTGTGCCTGGTGAGAAATCCGCTGTTGCTCTGCCTGCTTTTCCACGGTGGTAAGCGTTGTTTTTCTCTAGCTGCCTTCAAGATTTTTTTCTCCATCTTTAGCTTTAGGAAAGTGAATGATAACGTGTCTTGGCGTGGGTTTTTTTGTTTGTCCTGTTTGAGGTTCACCTTACCTTCTTGAATGCGTAGATTCCTGTCTCTTTCCAAAGTTGGGGAGTTCTCGGCCACTATTTCCGTGGCTGGCGGAATTTGAACGCGGCCCCTAACTCCCCTCTCCGCGGTGTGCAGAACACGCCCTTCTACAACCACTCAGTCAGAACCACTCCGGGGGCCGCTGGGCAGGATTTGAAGTGTGATTAACGTCCAACCAACGGGCTCCAGGGGAGGGAGGTTTGCGTCCCTGTGAGTCTGAGGCCATAAAGGCCGGGAATAACCGAGGGAAAAGCCAGCCTCACTGCCAGCTGGTGACACTCTGGGCCCCGGCCCCCAGCCTGGCTGCCGTGACCTGTTTCTCAGTGCCCAGCGCTGCCCGGTGACTATGCAGGGCAGCAGCCAGCCGCACCCAGCCGGGCCGGGCAGCTGCGATTTCACAGCAACCCCGAGCCAGAGCCCCAGATGCCGTCTGGAAAATCGAGTTCTGGTGCTGGAATTAAATTATTTCTTGCTGACTTGCCTTGGAACTGCCCTTGCTCGACTCCTGGCCGGCCCGCCCGTGGCGAGAGCCCAAGGCCTCTGTGAAGCTGTCACAGGCATTCGCTGTGTTGAGAGAACAATTCTCTCACTAACAAAGGCTGCACTAAAGATTTTTGCAAAGGAAGAGCCCTTTTCCTGTGAACAGTCCATTTGCCACATTCAGATCTCCAAGTAAGTCTGGGATGAATAAACTCCCTCTGCAACACATGGAAGTCCTTCTGCCTGGGACGCTCTTACTCGAATGTCTCCGTTTGCGCACAGAGCCCACGGTCCGCGGCAGAAGTCGGTGGCCCCGGCTCAGGGGCCAGAGGCAGCGGCCTGGTCGGTGACGCTTTGCACTTTCTCCGGCGTTGGCAGCAGGGAGCAGCCGCATCAGAGACCGCACGGCAACTTGAACACGCCCTCCCCGGCCCCACACAGGTGCAAATGTGCCACCCTCTGGCCCACGGAAGGCAGAAAAGGTGGACAGAAGTCGGCCACGCGACGCGTGAACACAGGACACGCAGCACCGTCATCTGCTCTCCCTAGATCTAGCGCTGATGTGATCTAAGCTGTCTGTCACCCCCATGCTAGGGGACAGGAAGAAAACTCTGCAGTGACTGTCTCACCAAGGGCAGAGGCACCCGGCCCCGAGGGGAGCCCGAGCTGGGGCGGTTCTAGCCCCACCTAGACGCAGGCCGGGGACCTGCCGTCGCGGGGCCACACCTGCACCCACGCTCCGGCGGTGTCTGGCATTCATCCGGCCGAGAATCCTGCCAGACAGACCTGCCGCCGTCTGTTGAGGCCACAGCTGAGGCTGGGGCCCGTGTGCTCTGGGACGCTGCTCTCCCCGTCCCCACCGTGCCGGGCACCTGGGCAGGGAGATTCTCTCCTGACACGAATGCCGGGTCCTCAGGACTTCTCATTCTTCGGGTCTCAGATTCCGTCCCGAGCATATAGCTGCTTCCCCTAAACTCGCTGCCGCACTCCTGGCGGCCAGTGCCGTGGCCCTGGGCCGTGGTCTCAGTGAGAAGGGGGTCCGGATTGCACTGCGGTCGGCAGCGGCCGCCCCTCGGAAGTGGCGTCCGAGGCAGGCAGTGTGGCCCGAAGTAGCCCCGCTCTCCCGCCTTTCTGTCTCCGTGGAGCCGGCGCAGCTGTTGGGCGGGGCGAGACCCGCTCGGGCCTGCTCTCGCAGCAGCTCCGCTCCTGAGCAGAAGTGCAGCCCCGGCCCACGACCCGCGTCGTCTCCTGTGGGATCTCGGCGGGCACGGCGAGAAAGGCGAGGGGAAACCCAGCCCTGTGCGCGCTCACAACGTGCCCTGTGTCCACGTCTGTGTCCGTGGCTGTGTCCACGGCAGTGTCCACGGCAGCCGCAGGCCTCAGGCCATGCTTAGAAGGAACGAGACGTCAGAAAGACGAGTGTGTCAGTCGGAACAAGCCCTGCGTCCACCCACACCTGCCCCATGCGGCGAGCAGGGCAGCTCCAAACAGCCCTTGTGTTCGGGTGCTCGGAAAGTGCCGGAAACAGACGCGTGGGCCCGGGGAGGACTCGGCCCTGGGGTCCACGCAGAAGAGCTAACTTCCATGGATTACATGCACCGGGCTCCAGGGTATGGTTTGCAATAAAGTCCCCATAACTGGAAAAACAAAACCACCGACTAACCCGGCCGCTTTGGTGCGTGCGGGAGGACACGGCCCAGGAGGCTCGGTGGCCTCCCCGTGTGAGGGACGCGGCCTCTGCTCGGGTCCCAGGTGCCCGGAGCCCTCGGCATGCCCCAGGTGCGCCGCTCCTCTCGGGCCAGGACGCCGCAGCGCGGGGCTGAAGCCCCGCTGCGCACACGCCGTGGAGACGGCAGCCCCTCCTGGCCAGAGGCTCGGAGCAGGGAGCGCGGAGACGCCGGGTTGACAGGAGCACGTCCGTGTCGCTCCAGGGACGAGGGGGCGGGAGGCGCCAGGTTGACAGGAGCACGTCCGTGTTGCTCCGGGGACGAGGGGGCCGAGGCTCCGGCGTGGCCAGCCACGTGGCCGGCCCCAGGGAGGGGCCAGACCCTCCCAGGCCGACCTGCTCAGGGTGTTAAGTCCTAGGGTTGGGGGAGGGTCCCGCTGGCCTCAGGCCACACAAGGCAGGGCGCCCGCCCTCCAGAGACCTGGCCTGCCACAGACGGAAGAGTGAGTGGTCTCCGTCCACACTGGCTGGGGGGAGGGGTCTCCATCTACACTGGCTGGAGGGAGTGGGTCTCCATCCACACTGGCTGGGGGGAGTGGTCTCCATCCACACTGGCTGGGGGGAGTGGTCTCCGTCCACACTGGCTGGGGGTGAGTGGGTCTCCGTCCACACTGGCTGGGGGTGAGTGGTCTCCGTCCACACTGGCTGGGGGTGAGTGGTCTCCGTCCACACTGGCTGGGGGTGAGTGGTCTCCGTCCACACTGGCTGGGGCTGAGTGGTCTCCGTCCACACTGGCTGGGGGTGAGTGGTCTGTCCACACTGGCTGGGGGTGAGTGGTCTGTCCACACTGGCTGGGGTGAGTGGTCTGTCCACACTGGCTCAGGCTCTTGAGAGGATCACCACTTCAGGGGAGGCTTGCCCACAGGGAAGGGGGCGCATGCCAGGACCGAGGAGGGAGGCCACGGCCAGTGAGAGGACTGGGGGCAACGTCCGTGAGCGCAGCCGGGGCAGGCGGGAGGCCGGCTCGGGAGGAGGAGCCTGGAGCACATGCGTGCTCTCTTGTCACGGGAATCCGGGGCCAGGGCCGGGCACAGACACGCAGAGGTGAAACCACTTCCCCACGGACAGGCCTCACGGGGAGGAACCTGCCCCTCCAGGGCTCAACGGAACGCTGGTGCTGGGGGGGAGGGTGGGGGTGGGGGGCACGGCCGCCGCCGCGCCCTGTGTCTGGGGTGCGTCGGCCCCCAGAGTCCTGAGGCCCTGGGGCCCCGTCCAGCGCGGCTTCTGGAGAGGAGACGGGTGACTCTCACGGGGAGACCCGGGAGGGGAGGGGGTGTGCCGCTCGCTCCCCGGGGTCCCTCCCACCCCCGCCCGAGTCCCGGGACCCTGGGGGAGCCGTCCACCCCCACCCGAGCCCCGGGACCCCGGGGGGCTGTCCTACCCCCGCCTGAGCCCTGGGGGGCTGTCCCACCCCTGCCCCAACCCCAGGACCCCGGGGGGCGTCCCACCCCCGCTCCAGCCCCGGCACCCCGGGGGTCCCTCCCACCCCCGCCCGAGCCCCAGCACCCCGGGGGGCCGTCCCACCCCCGCCTGAGCCCCGGGACCCCAGGGGTCCCTCCCACCCCCGCCCGAGCCCCGGGACCCTGGGGCGTCGCCCCTTCTTTGCTCGTGTCTTCAGGCCCCGCCCCGTTGAGTTACTTAGGTTCACAGCAAAGCAAGACTGAGAAAACGAAACAGCAACACCCGGAACCGTCCCCGGGCAGCTCCCGGGCGTGGGGCTCGGCTGGCTTCCCCGGCTGGAGTCCGCCGAGAGATCCTGCCTGCGCAGCCGGGCCCTTTCATCTCAAGGAAGCACTCTGCCGCCTTGTCCCAGAATAGCTGCTGCAGGAATCGGGGTATTTTTAGGACACAGGAAGGGCCCGGCCTGCGTGTTTCACGGGCCGAGGCCTCCCAGCCCGTCTCCAGGGCAGGCGTGTGTGTGTGCGTCACCACGGATACAGGCCACGCGCTGAGCAGGCGCCCTGCTGCGGCCTCTGGCCCCCAGCACGGTCCTCAGGGATCGGTTGTCCTGGTGCTGCCTGGTGTCCGTCACCCACAGCCCGGGGCACGGGGGACGCTGTGCAGCGAACGCGTCCGACATACTCGGGAGGGTCGCACACAAACGCTTGCTCCGAAACGGACTCCAACAGGGCGGTGACTTCACAGGCGCGGGGCCGGACCCCTGCTCGCCGGCCGCCGCCGGGACGGAGACGGGGCTGGGAGAAGCGGGAAGGTCCGGGGCTGGCCACTGCAGGGCCCAGGTCCCTCCTGCGGGACGTGGAGTCGGGCAGAGCTCAGACCCTCAAGGTCAGGAAGAGACTTGCGCTTTCTCCAGGCTCCTGGGGGGACTCCAGGCCGGGCGTGGCCATGGCGTCAGCCTCGCTCACAGCAACCTCAGACTCCCGGGCTCAAGCAATCCTACTGCCTCAGCCTCCCGAGTAGCTGGGACTACAGGCATGCGCCACCATGCCCGGCTAATTTTCTCTATCTATTTTTAGTTGGCCAATTAATTTCTTTCTATTTTTAGTAGAGACAGGGTCTCGGTCTTGCTCAGGCTGGTCTCAAACTCCTGACTCTGGAGCGATCCTCCCGCCTTGGCCTCCCAGAGTGCCAGGATGACAGACGTGAGCCTCCGCGCCCGGCCTCCAGGGCTCTCTTGACAGACACGGGGCCGACAGCACAGTCGACAACGGGCCCAGAGCGGAGTGGGGGGGAACAGCCTTGGACCGGCTGTGCAGGGGAGGGGAGTACGGCCTGGCGGGGAGATAGAGCTGTGAGCTGGGGGCGTCATCACCCCAGCCGTGGGCGCCCCCTTCCTCGGTGGAGACCTGCGCTCTGCGCCTACCCGGGTGCCTGGGGCTCCATGCCCACCGCCATAGCCCGAGGTGACGGGACACTCCATGGGACCTCAGGCTGGGGAGGGCGGCCTCGGCCATGCCCCGCCTGTGTGGCCTTGGGGTGTCCCTGCCAGGGGGCATTGGCCCAACCCCCGACCCCCGCACAGGCCCCAGCAGAGGCCGGTGGGACGCAGGCGCGGAGTGCGGGGGAGGGGCCCGGAGACGTGGCGGGGGGCAGGAGCGCCTGGCGGGGTTGACGGGGCTCTGTGACTGTGTCCATGTCATCTGCACTTCCCCCACACGCATGTCCCCGCCACACCCTGGGCCTCAGGGCCGCACCCGACGCCAGACCCGAGAGAGGGGCGGGGCAGAGGGCCGCTGCCTTGTGGCTCCTGGACACCAGGACACTCACCGCTGTGGGACAGACTTCACAGCCCGGAGCCGATGTGCAGCCACAGCGAGACCCCCGAGTGACCCACCACGATCTCGGGCACCGGGTGAGCTCAGAGCTCTGTCCCCAGCCGAGGGAGCCCCATCACACCCTGGTGCAGGTGACCCCTCCGTGCTGGGCCCCCGCGGCAGCCCCGACTGCAGTGCCCAGGCGAGACCTGCCCTCCCCAGCCCTCGCCACCCCGACCCCGGCCCTCGAGACAGGCTCGGGCGGGAGCCAGTGACAATGAGCCGGGCAGGGCGGCCACCGCGCCCGGCAGTGCCCGTGTCCTCGCGGGCAGGGCTGGCCCCGACCCGTGAGTGACGGGAAGCGGACACCTCTCGCACACCAGCGGGGGGGGGGGGTGAGGGCTGAGACAATCCTGCTCAGCGCGGGGCCGAGTGCCCCAGGACAGGCCCGGCGGCTGGCGTGACCACGGGGTTGCAGGGCAGGGGGGGGCGGCGTCGGGAGAACCATCCACAGACCACGAGGACCGGGGACGGGGCCGCATCCGGTCGCTGGGAAAGTGGAGGGAGCCAGCGTGGACTCCACCCAGAGCCCCGGAGAGGTGGAAAGCTCCGGGAGGCGGCGTGCGCCCGGCGAGGGGAGAGCCCGGGACACAGGAGACGCAGGTGCGCGGAGTGTGGGAGGGAAACTGAGTCTGCGAGGAGTGGTGCTTTTCCTGGAAGACTGAACGTGCGTCTGCGTCCTATCCGATGCAGACAGGACGAGCAGCCGGGGGCAGGGACCCTCTTTCTCCCTGTCGGGTTTAGCGTCCGCAGAGCACGTGATGAACACACATCGCGTCCCTCGGGGCTCAGGACGGGCCTCTGTGCAGATGTGACCGTTCCCGTCCACAGGCAGGAATCTCGGACCACCGGTGCCTGGAGGGAGCCGCTGTCCCCTGTCCTTTCCTGTCCTCGCGTCTCTGCGCCCATCTCAGGCCAACATCAAGAGTAACCTTCCATCACGACATGCCGCGGCTGCTTCCAAAGTCCACCTCGGCTCGCTCTCCGGCCGTGGCAGCAACGAGAACACGACCGGTTCCCTGAACACGACTGGCCTGTCACGGCACCCTGCCCAGCGGAAGGCCCGGGAGCCTTCGCAGAAGGGGTGGCCTGGGGAGGAAGCTCACGGCGGCCGGGCGGGCAGGGCGGGCGTCCTCTGCGCTGCTCCCCTCCCCCACGGGCGGGCAGCGGGGGTGCACCTGCCTGGCTGCGTCACCTGCCGGCAATTACGGGGCCGGCGTCCAGCCTGCGGCCGTGTGCTCGCCCGCGGCCCCCATTAGCGCTGCCCCTAATTGATTATCAGAATGACTGATTATCCGGCCTGTTTTCCAGGCCCCGTCAGCCAGGAGTGGGGGTGTGGCGGGGGGCGAGAGGGCGCCGGCCGGCCCAGAGCGCCGGGGCCTCCACCTCTCCCGTGTGCGCGTGACGTCCCGCCAGCAGGCCTCGGTCACAGCTGCTCAGGGCCTGGCTCCCAGGCACCCCGAGTCCCTCGCCTGCCTTGAGGCCACCGGAGCGGATGCTACCTCTGCTCGGCGCACGGTCCCCCACGAGGGCAGCTAGACGCTTCCCACAGAACAACAGGAGCACGAGTGACCCGGAGGGGGATGGCGTGTGTGCGCCAGACCCGTCCCTTCCCGCCCTTCCTGACGCCGCAGAGAGAAAACCCGCCGGGCCGGCGCAGGCTTGGCTCCCGGGAAGGGGCTGGACGACACCCGCACGCTCGCCCCTGTCCCCGGGCCACCGCGACAGCTGCCCGCACATCCTGCAGGTGGAGCTGGGGCGGGACGGGTCCGTTCTGGAGATTCCAGGGGTGTTGTGGGGTGAATGGTGGCCCCAGAGAGAGGGCGTCTGAGCCCCAGCTGCTGCAGGTCTGTCACTGGGAAATAGGGCCGTTCCAGACAGACCAGGGTGTGGGGTCCACAGCCACCGGCTCCATCCGGGAGCACGATTCTGCGGAGCAAACTAACCAAGGGGTCATAGTTTATCGTTAAGGGGCGACATTTATTTCCAGTTCTCTCTCAGTACAAGCACAGGTGTGGGCAGGTAATGGCAGAGAGCACCATCAGAATCTGGACGCAAAGATACCAGGTAGTACCCCATCTGCACAGCAACCCTGGTCTGGACACCTCGACCAGGTGTCCTCACCAACCCTGGTCTGGACACCACGACCACGGTGTCCTCACCAGCCCCGGTCTGGGCACCACGACCACGGTGTCCTCACCAGCCCCGGTCTGGGCACCACGACCACGGTGTCCTCACCAGCCCCGGTCTGGGCACCACGACCACGGTCTCCTCACCATCCCCGGTCTGGGACACCACGACCACGGTGTCCTCACCAGCCCCAGTCTGGACACCACAATCACGGTGTCCTCACCAGCCCTGGTCTGGGCACCACGACCACGGTGTCCTCACCAGCCCTGGTCTGGGCACCACGACCATGGTGTCCTCACCAGCCCTGGTCTGGACACCACGACCACGGTGTCATCACAAACGCTGGTCTGGGACACCCCTCCAGTAGCACAACTTTGCCAATCCCATCCCACATGCTACTGCCTGTCTCCAGGCCCTGCTCAATTCCTGTAGCCATAGGCGTGTTCTGTCCAGGCATCTACATGCAACTCCCGTGTCCCTGTGTCCTGGGAACAGGGCTGTGTTGGTGCCCGCTGCTGCCTTGCTGGGCAGGCCATGGAGACCGCTGTGCCCATTCCTCCCTCTGTGGAGCTTGGAGCGCTTTTCCGAGGACACCATTGGCCGTGACATGTTCAGCGTTCGCTCCCCCCGTAATGACGTCTGCGTTTGCCAGGGATTTCTGGGAGTGGCACAGAGCCCCCAGGACCTTGTGCTGGAGAACCTTCCAGCCACAGGCCAGGAGGGGGACAGAGTGGCCGAGGCAGGCGGCACTCAGGCGGGCGCCAGGCCCTGCCCCGTGTTTGGCCGGCCTGGCGAGACTTCAAAGTTCTCCTCGAAACCAAGGTGCAAAGTCACGGAAGAAAAGGCAGCTCTCTTCCGGGCGCGCCCCGACCTCTGCAGGTGGGGCTGGGCGCTCAGGTGGCCCTGGCCTGTGCCTGGCCCGGCCTGGACGGGCAGGGGTCCGCCCGCCTGCGCCATCTCCGGGCCGCAGGTCTTCATTAGCCCCCCGCAGAGCCCCCACCTGTCAGCGTCTGTACCCCAGAGCCCGAGCCGCTCGGCGCATTCTTCCACAGATTAGTTCCCCATGTGGACAAATCTCGGGCACGGTGAGCACGGGGTCACCGTCACACTGGGTTCTGGTCAGCATCAACTGGCCTCTGCGCCGGCCGGGCGGCGAGGGGAGAGGCGGCCAGACACACACAGTGTGCGGCCGGCCCGGCTGGGGCCTCGGAAGCAGAAGAAGTTTCTCAAGAACTAATCCCACAAAACGAGAGTCTGCCAGGCCGCGCCAAACGCTGCTTCCGAGACTTCCCGTGTGCAGAACGTCTTCCCGGGAAACCGGACCGTGTTTGTGCCACCTGCCCTGACCCCTGCAGCGCTGGCAGGGCAGACGGCAGACGTCACTGTCTCCACTTCTGACACAAAGAGCAAAGGGACCGGTCACGACCCGTCCGGGTGGGCAGGTCCCCACCATCCCCGATCTCTCCTTTCCCCACGCTCGCTGCGTACTGCGGTATTTGGAAGGAAAAGAAAGATGAGCCAGCAAGAAAGATGGCGAGAAGAGCAGCTCAGTTAGGAAGATTTACTGAGCGTCGTCTGCGTGCAGAGAGCTGCCCCGACCGGCTCGTGGGGCTCTGGCAGTGGGGGCCCCGCCCAGGGCGCAGCCCAGAGAGAAGCAGGGGGAGCGAGGGGTCCCGGGAGGCGCGTGCTCCGAACCCCGTGGCGTGAGCAGAGCGTGGACCGTGGAAAGCCGCTGGGGACAAGGTGACTGGCAAGTGCAGCGCTGGAGCCCTCGTGGCAGGGTGGGCTCGTCCCCTCCCGGGGCCCCTCCGGACCCCTCCACGCTCCTGCCGGGGGGACCCAGGCCCCGGGACGGCTCGTCACCGGCTGCAGTCTGGGCGCCGTGGGAGCTCTGGAAGAGCAGGTGCCTGACCTGCCCCACAGGCTCGGCCGTGGCCAGGCTGAGCGCCATCCTGGGCACGGGGTCCCCGGAAGCTCTTGGTGACGCCACCCGGCACCATGGTGCCCGCGGGCAATGACAACATTAGACGCCAGGGAATTCGTGGACTGACACCGTTCTGAGCACTCTGAGCACATGATGTGCTCCACACAATCCCCATGGCAACCCTTCGAGGACACCCCTGCCCGGCGCCAGAGAACGACGTGGAGAGCTCAGGGTGGTGTTGAGCCACGACCCCGAAGGTCACACGATCTCCCCAAATCGATGGTGACTGCCGACCCTCTTCGATCGCTTCCTTCTGTGCTAATTCTGGCCCAACAGTTAAATTACGTTTTTGCAAATTCCAGCTTGGTAAGTCAGACAACGCGCCTCTCCCGGCAACAAAAGGACGGGTCAGCACGGAATGCCTCCGCGTTGCTTCGAGACCACTAACGGATCCTGCCGCCTGGCTGTCCGCTCGCACGGCCTTCCCGAGCCTCGGAACGGGAACTCGCAACGCTCCGGCTCCAGCTGTCCGAAGTCTAAGTCTGCTCCGCACCAAAAGGGGGGCATTAGAAGTCTCCTCGTCTTACACATTCTCACTTTCGTAGCCACATTCCTTCAGTTCGCAGCCACCGTGGGCGGGTGGGGAAGGAGGGTGGGGCATGGTGTTGAGGAAGGACTGGAGCCCTCCCAAAGGGGAGAGATGCTGGATGGGGAAACTGAGGCCCATCCATACCACCTCGGCCAGGAGCCCTGCTCGGCCAAGCTGGTGGCAATTGAGGGTCTCACTGGAGTGGGTGAGATTCCCAAGGCGCATGGGGCAGCAGGAGCCCTACTCCGGCAAGCTCCTCTATCCATTCTGGATGCATTTGCTCATGTACACCTGTGCACACATGCAGGCAACACGCACACAGACATATGTTTGCACACAGGCACATGTGTGCATATGCACATGCAACACATGTGCACATCCATTGCACATGCAGGCATACATACGTGGACATGTGTGTTATGTACAATGAACATACACCTGCATGTGTGTGCACACGTGTGTGTACACGCACGCACAAAAGTACCCTGTTTCCCTGAGACAGGGCCAAACTCAGCACACGGTTCACAAAGGGACTTTCCCAGACATGTGGTCCTGCCCCACTCCCGCACCCCAGAGTGACCCCAGGCTGCACACGGAGACCTGCATGTCTACACACACGCATGCACGTTGGCCTCCATGGGTGGAAGTGTCGCTCACATGTTTGTCCCAACACTGCGGCGTCTCCAGCTGTCACCCCACACCGAGTGGGCAGAGCAGCAGCGCCCAGAGGTGCTCAGTCCTGACCCTCCAGAACCCGTGCGTGTGTGATGTGACGTGGAAAACGGGAACTCGGGCTCCAGAGAAAGGCAAGGTTGCTCAGCATCCAACCCGGGACGGTGAGATTTTATTTTATTTATGTATTTATTTTGGAGACACAGTCTCCTTCTGTTGCCCGGGCTAGAGTGCCGTGGCGTCAGCCTAGCTCACAGCAACCTCAGACTCCTGGGCTCAAGCGATCCTCTTGCCTCAGCCTCCCGAGTAGCTGGGACTACAGGCATGCGCCACCACGCCCGGCTAAATTTTTGTATATATTTTTAGTTGGCCAATTAATTTCTTTCTATTTTTAGTAGAGACGGGGTCTCGCTCTTGCTCAGGCTGGTTTGGAACTCCTGACCTTAAGCGATCCTCCCCCCTCGGCCTCCCAGAGTGCTAGGATTACAGGCGTGAGCCAGCGCGCCCGGACACATTTATTTATTTGTTTATTTTTATGTATTTATTTATTTGACTTCTGACCCACATAATTTTGAGACGAGAAACTCGTGTTGTTTCAAGACACCAAGCGTGCGACAGTTTCTTACAGCAGCAGCAGAAAACCAGTTCCCACTCCCAGGCGTTCGGAACTCTCCTGACAGATTGCAAAGGAGCGTTTCAAACCAGAAGACAGAACAAGCGAGTTTCTGGGACCGACCCCCCCCTAACGTCCCATCCCGGGCCGTCTGCACAGTGTGACGTGGTGCCAGGCCAGGTCGGCGTCGCCGGGGACAGCCGGGAGCCCACACGCTGGGACTGCCGGCAGGGCGGGGTCCAGATGCGCCTGTCCCAACACCGCCCCTGAGACGCGGGCCCTGCCCTCCCTCTCGGGCTCCTGGCTCTGCTGCTCCCTCGGGGGCCGGGAGAACCTCCATGGACCCTCAGACGTGGCGACTGGGCAAGACGCCTCACACGGGGACGGGCGAGAGCCGCTGCAGGGATGCCCAGCCAGGCTCAAGCTCGAGGCGTCACTGCGCCGGCCATTTCCACCCCAACTCAAGCCCAGGCAGCCGCAGCGGAGCCTGGCAAACAGCTCACATGTGCATGCACAGAGACACACGCCACGCACGCACACACACGCACACTCAGACGTGTGTGCACGCCACGCCCCAGCCTGCCAGGCACCCTGACTGGGCCCCAGCAGGGCGGCCTGGCCGCACAGAGCTCTGCAGGCGCCGGGAAAGCCACGGACATCCTGTGTTTATGACACGGTCATTTACTAATCCCACTCTCTGTAAACTCGGCGTCGGTCCCCGAGGTTCCCAGAGAGGAACATGCATCTCTCGAGCTCACGGCCAATGGCGCAGTGAGGGGCGGGCCGAGATAGGACGCACCCTGCTGCTTCGCCAAACCCGAGGCTCTCACTGGAGGGGGACCCGGCGCCCGTCCACTGCCCTCCCAGGGCCACGAGCACCCGCCCTGCAGACCCCAGAGTGGGAGGAAGTGGTTCTTGCAAACTCCCTGCATGGCCCTGTCAGCATGGAGCTGTCAGCACAGCACTGTGGCCCCAGCGCTGCACCCGGCCGCATCTCGCTGTGTCTGGCCGTTACTTTCCTGCGTGGAAACCTGAAACAGCAAGCGTGTGGGCTGCGCCGCCTTGGCAAGCAACTGACAGGCGCAACCCACACCCGTGCAAGACGGGTGGTTTCCAGCCACACAGACACTCTGCTGCGGCCCCACCCTTCCTCGTGCTGTGGCCCAGCCCTTGCTCGTCCAGCTGCAGCTCCTCTTCTGAGAAGAGGGACAGGGTCAGCTCTGCCTCCCCCGGCTCTGACAGGAGGAAGCTCAACTGCAGCTTCCTGGCTGCTCCCCCTGAGGAAGCTGAGTGGGCAGCAAGAGATGCACACACACACACACATGCACACACGTGCATGCACACACACCCCAAATATACTCATGCACACATGCACTCATGCACACACTGTGGACACATTCACATGTGCATGCATGCACACATAAGAACACATGCACACACACACCCCATATACACTCACACACACATGCACTCATGCACATGCGCACACAAATGCACACACTGAGGACACATGCACATATGTGCGGGCACACGAGAACACATGCACGCACACCCCAAATATACTCTCATACACATGCACTCATGCACACACTATGGATACAAACATGCACACACAAGCATGTACACATGGGAACACATGCACATACACCCCAAATATACTCATGCACACATGCACTCATGCACACATTGTGGACACACATGCACACATGTGCATGCACACATGAGAACACATGCACATACACCCCAAATATACTCACGCACACATGCACTCATGCACACACTGTGGACACATTCACATGTGCATGCATGCACACATAAGAACACATGCACACACACCCCCCATATACACTCACACACACATGCACTCATGCACATGCGCACACAAATGCACACACTGAGGACACATGCACATATGTGCGGGCACACATGAGAACACATGCACGCACACCCCAAATATACTCTCATACACATGCACTCATGCACACACTATGGATACAAACATGCACACACAAGCATGTACACATGGGAACACATGCACATACACCCCAAATATACTCATGCACACATGCACTCATGCACACATTGTGGACACACATGCACACATGTGCATGCACACATGAGAACACATGCACATACACCCCAAATATACTCACGCACACATGCACTCATGCACACACTGTGGACACATTCACATGTGCATGCATGCACACATAAGAACACATGCACACACACCCCCCATATACACTCACACACACATGCACTCATGCACATGCGCACACAAATGCACACACTGAGGACACATGCACATATGTGCGGGCACACATGAGAACACATGCACGCACACCCCAAATATACTCTCATACACATGCACTCATGCACACACTATGGATACAAACATGCACACACAAGCATGTACACATGGGAACACATGCACATACACCCCAAATATACTCATGCACACATTGTGGACACACATGCACACATGTGCATGCACACACACCCCAAATACACTCACACACACATGCACTCATGCATACACTGTGGACACACACGTGCATGCATGTACACGAGAGCACATGCATACACCCCAAATATACTCATACACACATGCATTCATGCCACACTGTGGACACACACGCACACGAGAACACATGCACACACACCCCAAATATACTCATGCACACATGCGCTCATGCACATGGTGTACACACACATGCATGCACGCACACATGAGAACACATGCACACACACCCCAAATATACTCGCGCACACATGCACTTATGCATATACTGTGGACACACACACACATGCACTCATGCTCACACGTGTTGTGGACATACACACCCATGCATGCACATATGAGAACTCATGCACACACACCCCAAACACTCATGCACGTGTACACATTCACTGTGAACATACATGTGCACTCGAACATGGTCCAGACTGATCCCAGCCCCTGGAGAGGCCTCAAGCTGAAGCAGACTCCGAGTCTGTACCCTGGGACCGGTTCCGCTCCCGCGGTCTGTGACACTGTCACCAAATTCACACATCGACCACACCCCCGCTCGCTGGCCGAGGCCCGTGGGAGCCCGTGCAGTCCAGCCTGCGCGGCACTGGGCCTCAGGGCCGGCTCTGACGACAGTGCCCGGGGCAGCCACGTCCCCTGCCTTGCGGATGAGGGACCGGGCGGAGAGGTGTTCAGTGACAAGGTCGAGGCCATGTGGCCAAGGACGGGACAGTCTCGCTTTGTGTGAGGGCTCCCAGGAGGGGCTCTGGGGGCCTCAGGAGTCTGGAAGCTTCCACAGCCACGATGGGAGAAAGGCCCCGGGAAGCCGTGTGCTGTAGAGCGCTGGACCTCCAGCCTTGAGACCACAGCAGCACACGCGTGTGGCCACTCAGGGCGGAGTTCCGCGTGGGTGAGGCCTGGACCATGTTCCCCACGCCCCTCCCGGCTGCAGACTCCGGGCCTCGGAGGGACTGACCGCGTGGTGCCCGCTGTCTGGCAGCCGCGCCCGGCGTCACCAACACGCCCCTCGCACGGCCCGACTTGCTGCCGGTTCTGCTGCTGGCTCCGACTTGGGGTCGTCTCGTCCCGGCGCTGGCACCCGGCTCCCCACGGGGTCTTCCCCTCGGGACCTGCCTCTGTGCGAACCTGGGCCTGCGCTGGGAGGCGGTGGGCTGGCGGCACCAGCGGCTGGGTGGGACCTGCAGTTGGCAGAAGCTGAACCGTCCCGGGGACAGGGACGGGAGCGCTTGCTCCTCGTGCTGCAGCGCGGGGACTGTGCCAGCCCGGCCGTGTTCCCTCTGCCCTGACTCTCACCTTCGAGTCCTGTTAGAGAAAGTCCTGCCGAGCCAGAAGGAGCAGCCACTTCCTGGCCTCGAAGGCTGAGGCTGCAAACACCTCCCAGGGCCAGACCCAGACGCTGACCTCCCATTGACCCCACCTGGTGTGGCCGGGCCTCGCCCCAGGCTGGCAGGGCTTGGGGCTGCTCTTAGCAAAACCCCGACACACAGAGAGCTCGTCTCCAACTTCCTCGTCTCTTGATCCAGGAACGGGAGACGCGGAACTTCCACGCACACCATTCCTGGGGCTCTAAAAATAAAGTTTCCGCCAGGCCGCAAGGGCCAGGCAGGGGCTGAGGGGCAGGGCTGCAGGGGTGGGGGAGGCCGGGCTCCCACCACGCAGCCCCCTCGTGTCTCCATGCCCGACAGGGCCGCGGGTGCCCGGCCTCGCGGCTGCAGACAGGCTGAGTATGGAGGAGACAGTGCGGCCACGCAGGACGGGGGAGAAAGGCGATTGCAGGAGGAAACAGCCGCGGTCGGACGGCGCAGTCTGCCGCTCCGGAGAGCTGGATAAGCAGGTGGGCGGCGCCGCCTTCGGCACGTCCATCGGTTGGGAAAACAGACGCGAGAGGAGAGGAGGGTGGTTAAAGCAGAAGGGGGAATGGTTTGGTGGAATTTGGGCAGCAGTTAGAGGCATAGATATTCGACTTGGTATTTCTTGCGTGGTTTGTCGGCAGCAAATCTCGCTTTTTCTTTTCTTAGGCAAGCACGAAATTGAGGTGCATGGAGGGGAGGAAGGTGGGATCCCGGGGCAGGAGCAAGACGCAGGCTTGCTCACCGAGCGCCGGCCGCCCGCCGCAACAGAGGGGCGCAGGAGGACGCGATGTCTCTGCGGGAGAAACCCTGAGACCAGGCGCAGGGGGTCACACGGCACCCAGGCCAGCGGACGTCTCACTCCACGGGCGACACTCGTCTCTCGGTTCAACGTGGGTGGGAACGACCCATGAGCCCTCACTCCGTTCCCATCCGACAGGGCCACATCATGTGGCCCGTGGCCCCGGCGCCGGGCAGGCAGCGTGGGCGATCGGGGCCTCGGGTGGGCGCCCGGCGGACACGCCTGGCCTGGAGCCGGCGCGAGGCACGGGCTGAGGATGCGCCCACCCTCTGTGAAGAAGAGACCACGGCTCCCGCTCCGTGGAGCCCGTGGCCAGCACCCGGGCGAACGGCTGGACCCACGTGGTCACGCAACCCGGGGCGGCACAGCCTCTGGTCCTCCACAGCCGGCCTCGCGCTCCTGGGAGGCCAGGGAGCCCCGCGCCGGCCCTGTCCTGCGGGCAACAGTCCTCGAGCCTGGCCACCCGCAGGGCAGTGCCCCAGGCCACGTTTCTCAGAGACCGAGCTCTGGGCTGTTGGGGGCCTCACGCTTCAGGGCACCCCCGGGCTCCCCCGGGCTCCCTGGGCTGAAGCCGGGCATGGTCCCCACTCCCAGTGGCCTGTCCTCAAGCTTCACCGGCCCCGGTCCCCGAGGCTCCATCCCCCGAGACAACAAGCTAAGGGTGAAGGGACCCAGAAGGTCCTCTCCAGCCGCCGTCTGAGGCCTCCAGTCCCCGACCTTCCGGGACTCAGACCTGAGGGCACCCGGCACAGACGGGCGGGGGACCTCGTCGCAAATCTCACGGTGAAAGATCAGTTTAAAAATGTCTTTTATGCGCAGAAAGTGCTCAGGACTGTGACTGTCACGGCCGCTACTGTTCGACGAGTCTCAAGTTACTATTTCTGAGGAGGATGAGCTCGAGGCGGGTGTCTGGCCGGACTCGGTCCCCTGGCGGGCGCCTCGCAAACAGGGAGGACGACTGAGCTCCCCACGCTCGACCCCGAGTGCTCGGGGGAGGGCCCCCCCAGGGAGCCGGGGTTCCATGGCACTCCCTTTGGGAAACATGAAGATTCCACAGTCAAGCCAGGACGGCGCCCAGCTGGGCCCCAGGAGGGCTCCTCGCAGGTTTGGGGGGACTGAGGGCTGTCACCGGCCAATCTGGGCTGGACCCACTTTCCCTGCGGGTCGGCGCCAGCCCAGGGCAGAGCTCGGGGAACAGGACGCCGTGAGCAGCACAGGCGCCTGGGGAGGACGAGCTTGGTTTCCGGGAGCTTCCGGGCGCTCAGCTGACACACGGGACACATGGACCATGCCGGCAGCAGCGCCCCTGGCTCCTGCCGCCCTGGCGGGGCCCTGCGCCTGCACACGGGCACGGGTCCCCCGAGCGCAGCCTGGACCTGCTGCCGGGGCGACGGTGGGTGTGACAGGTCCTCAGCCCCCCGGGGCCCGGTCACCATGGGGACGAGAGCTGTCGTTTATCATCAAAGATGGCCTGGCCGGGTGGCCAGAGACCGCACCGCAGTCGGCGCCGTGGGCCGCCTGGCAGAACAGCAGATGCCTGCTGGGCGCCCCACAACAGCGGCCCGAGGGGACGTGCGAGGGGGACCGTGGGCTCCCGGACACAGACCCCTCGCAACCTGCCAGGAAGGGGGCGGTGACAACACGCCCTGCCGGCCCAGACTCCCACGAAACCCCACGGAGAGGCCACCAAACCCGAGTCCCTTGGGCCTGTGGTGGGCAGGACGGGAAGCTGGCCATGCCGAGGGCACAGAGGGGCCCTGGTCCCGGCCCCCTCCTACCCAGGCCCCCAGGGCCCCGGTCCCGGCCCCATCCCAGCCCCCTCCCACCCAGGGCCCGGTCCCGGCCCCCGCCCACCCGGGCCCCCAGGGCCCCGGTCCCGGCCCCCTCCCACCCAGGGCCCCGGTCCCGGCCCCCTCCCACCCGGGTCCCCCAGGGCCCCGGTCCCAGCCCCCACCCACCCGGGCCCCCCAGGGCCCCGGTCCCGGCCAGTCCCAGCCCCCGCCCACCCGGGCCCCCCAGGGCCCCAGTCCCGGCTCCCTCCCACCCAGGGCCCCCAGGGCCCCTTCCCAGCTCCCTCCCACCCAGGACCCCTTTCCGGCCCCCTCCTACCCAGGGCCCCGCTCTCTCCCACCCAGGACCCCTTCCCGGCTCCCTCCCACCCAGGGCCCCGGTCCCGGCTCCCTCCCACCCAGGGCCCCAGTCCCGGCTCCCTCCCACCCAGGCCCAGCGGCTAGTCTGACCCCCCAGGCAGGATGCTGGGGTCCACGGAGCCCCTCCCGGAAGGGGGTGGGGACAGGACGTGGCCACGCTCCCACGGGGCCTGGAGCTGGGACGCGGGCGGTGGCGCCAGGAGGGAGCCCAGGACGGCAGAGAGGCCACTGCGCAGGCCCAAGCCCCTCTCGGGCTGCAAGGGGCACCTGGACCCCTGCCCAGAGCCCGTGGGACTGGCCCCGAAGGAGCTCGCTTGGCAAGAACCCGGCGCTTCCTGGCGCCACAGCTCTCGGGAGCCGCCAGGCGCTCTCCACGCCGCTGCCCGGACGCCCTGCCCTGCCCTGCCAGGGGACGAGCGTCCTGAGGGCCGGGACAGCGGATGTCCCCAGGGAGAACTGCCCAGGAGCAAACGGAGAAGCCTCTCCCCACCACCTCACTAGAGCCACAGAGCCCCCGGCCGGCTCAGGAGCAGAGAACATTCCAGGCTGCGAGTCCCGGAGGCGGCGCCCCCAGGGGACAGGAGTCCCCTACAGACGAGCCTCAGCGTCCCCTCTCGGACACGAAACCTAAAACTAGAGCCTCGAGAAACAGGAGGACGCGGCCCCTGCCCTCACTGTGTTCTGAGGAACAAAAGGAACCTTCTGGAAGGGACCCCCAAGGCCAATGGGACAATTTTCGTGTTTCAAAGGACCCCCACCCCGACCGCTGGGCAGAGGCCGGGACCTGAATCCTCCCGTGGGTCTGCGCTCTCGGCCCAGCAAACCCCCACCCAGCTGGAGGCCGCCGTCCCGCCCCTGCCCCAGGCCTCCCGACCCTGCCGTCCCAGGGCGGGCGGTGGACGGAGACCCGGCAGGAAAGAAGGCGGCAAGGAAGGATGGGAGAGCGACGGTTCCGGGGAAACTGTCTCCCTGTCCCCAGGGACACAGCCGCCCAGGGGGAGGGACACCAGCCGGCCCTGCACACGTGACACCACAGCTGACCAGAGGGACCCACCCCCGTCACGGGGCACGACATGAACCGGCGCGCACAGCCTTGCCCCCGCGAGCATCAACATGCATCCAGGGCTGGGCGCGGTGGCTCTCGCCTGTCATCCCAGCACTCTTGGGAGGCCGAGGCGGGAGGATCGCTCAAGGTCAGGAGTTTGAAACCAGCCTGAGCAAGAGCGAGACCCGGTCTCTACTAAGATTAGAAAGAAATTAACTGGACAACTAAAAATATATATAGAAAAAATTAGCTGGGCGTGGTGGCACATGCCTGTAGTCCCAGCTACTCGGGAGGCGGAGGAAGGAGGATCGCTTGAGCCCAGGAGTTTGAGGTTGCTGTGAGCTCTAGCCTGGGCAACAGAGCGAGACTCTGTCTCAAAAAAAACAAACAATGCATCCAGACCGCAGTGTCCCGCCCCTCCGGCGACAGCCGCACCGGAACAGACTGGGGCCCACCTCACACCCGCCCGGCCCTGCCCACGACAGGACGAGAGGCTTCGCTGCTCCAGCGTGCGGTCGCCGCGTCCTGGCCTGGGATTGCCGGGCGGCCATTGCTGGGAAGCAAGATGAAATGACTGGGGGGAGGGAGCCAGACGCCTCCCGGGCGCAGGGCGTGGCAGGCAGGCAGAGGACACGGCCCTCCCCACAGCCCCTCTGCTCTGGACAGGCGCCAGCTCCGCGGCCCGGACACCCAGCCCTCAAGCAGGCGGATGTGGAGCTCCTCTCTGGCCCTGCTGCACCGACACTCGCTTTCGCCGCCTGCGCAGGGCCTCTCCACGGAGACACAGCACGCGGCGAGGCCTCCTGGAAGCAGAACCCAGTGGCGCCTCCAGACAGGCTCCGGGCCACGCCCCTTTACTGGCGAAGTCTCTGCCGGGAATTCCCGAGGCTCCGACAGCGGTCCAAACCCTCGCCTGCCCCCCGCACGATGCAGACCTGCAAACCTGCCGCCCCAGGCGGCACACGAGGGCCCCGCCCGTCCTCACAGCCAGGCGCCCAGCGCCCACCCGGGGCCTTTGCACATGCGGGCTTCTCGGGCTGGCTCCCTGCTGCTTTCGGTTCCCGCCCGGCGCACTGCCTCTGCGACAGGACCCAACAAGGTGGGCGACGTGCGGGGCTGCCCCGATCGGTGCCCGGAGAGTCTGGGTGTCGGGACGTGACCAGGGCAGCCCCGCACGTCACCTGCCCCGGCGGCACTCGGCAGCCCAGGCTCTGAGAGCGAGCGTCTCTCCACGGGAGAGGGAACTGGGGCGCGGGGGCAGCCGGGCTCACACGCGGCTGTGGGCGGGAGCGGGCTGGCCTCTCTGCTCCTGTCTCTTTGTCTCCTCTCTTCTCTCCCGAGGGTCACAGACGCAGGGCGGCATCCGTCCCAGCTCTGAAACCACGTGGTCTCACGTTTCCTGCCACTCATCTCTGGGGAAGGAGCAAACCCTCACGCTGCTACGCGCAGCAGAGGTCTGCAAACAAGCCGCCAGGGCGCCCAAGGCTGCGGCCACCATCCCAGCGGGGTCCAGGGCCCACGGGCAGGTGGCCACCCAGGAGCAAGGCAGGTGGGGCAGCCCGAGGGCACAGGGCCTGGGGTCCCCTCGGGAGGATCATGCCCCTGCTCCGCCCACCCAGGACAGGAAGTGACACAGGGGTCAGTGTCCAGCAGAGCAGGCCTTGGGCCAGTCCAGAGAGCAAGGGTCAGAGGTCAGAGGCTGGCTGTCCTCTTCCCTCTCTCCCTGGGATAGCCAGAACTCAGCCCGGAGAGACGACTTCCAGGCTGCCTCGGGCAGGAGGTGCATTTCCTGGGAGAGGGCTGGGCGGTCAGACTGTGCCGCCCTGGGGGACCCAGGGAGCTGGTGCTCAGCGCCGCGCCATGGGGCTCCCCGGCCGAGCTCCCGCCGGTGTGCCCGGGTCCGGAATGCTCTGTGGGACGCCCCAGCCCCCATCCTTGTGTGTGTGCAAAGTGAGCACTTCCTCCGAGGAGCCCCGGGTGGGTCTACAGAGAACCCCGTTCTCCGTCCCGTACCCGTCCCGGAGCCGCGGTTGCCCCCTCCCCCACCCCCTCACCCCTCATCCTCCTCAGACAGAGCGGCAGGGTGCGGCCGGCCACGACCCCAGCACCCGGCACGGCACAGCCAGCACGGACACACAGTCGGCGAATAAAGGCGCACGTTCGATCAAGCGCTCATCTTCCAACCTGGATTTACGGCCTGGTGAAAGGTGGTGTCTGAGCGGCACCTGGGCGTCACGCCCGCCCAGGTGTGCTGGCATCCGCCGAACAAATATTTGTGCCTGGCTGGGGCTGACACGCTGACACGGTGCTTCGCCCCGCATGCACTGTTCTGAAGAACTTCTTATTACGAAGCCCATTAAGCAAACAAAGCTGCCAGTTCCAAGACCGAACTGCAGAACACACGATTAGAGCCAAATGTCAGGAGCTGAGGAACGCAGGTGGGATTCCACAGAAATAGGGAGCCAGCATGAATCATTCTGAGTCAATCTGCATTTTCCTTCAGAAGACCGTCTTTCGAGAAGAAGAGAATGTTAAAATGTGCCAACAGAATATAAATTTACCTCCGTCCTGTGACATATTTGAATTAGCACGCAACCCGTCTCTCTATTGATGCCTCTGAGAACCAAGGCCCCCAGAGCAGGCAGAATTAGCATGGCAACAAAGCCATTTTTAAAAAAAAAAGGCATGCCCCAGTTTACAGGACTACAACTTACTAATCATATTTTAAAGGAATAGAACTACGTCCAATTTCAAGATCGCAAGCTGGACATTTGCTGAAATCTCTCCCACGTGTGTATCAAGCTGGGGAATGGCAGGAAAAACGTAACCCTAAGGAGGGCAGAGCTCGGAGGAGAGCAGGGAGCCAGGCTCTCGGAGGACCGGCAGCCACGAGGAAGCAGGACAGGCCCGGTCAAGGCTGCGGCCGCCATCCCAGCCGGGTGCAGGGCCCACGGGCAGGGGGCCACCCAGGGAGGAAGGCAGGTGGGGCAGCCCAAGGGCACAGGGGCTGCCTGGGGTCCCCGCGGGAGGGGCATGGCCCCCTACTCCTCCCACTCAGGCTAGGAAGTGACACAGGGGTCAGTGTCCAGGCAGAGCAGGCCTTGGGCCAGGCCAGAGAGCAAGGGTCAGAGGTCAGAGGTCATCCGGTCAGAGGTCATCCACTTCCCTGTCTCCTTGGGATAACCAGAACTCCAGCCGGGAGAGTTCGCCCTTCCCCTAAGCAGGCTTTGTGCCGGAAGAGCCGTGTACGGGGAAGAACTGCCGCGACCGTAACCCACGGTAACAGTCAGACACCCCCGTCTTGGACGTGGTGACTGGATCACCCGAGAACTCGCGCCCGAGAGAACCGCTGCCGCACAGCCGGGCGGAACCTTGACGCACGCCCGGGAAACGGTCTCGGGGAGAGAAACCACCTGTGAATCAAGAACGGGGAGCTGCGAAAAAGAACCAATTAGCAACGCTGGAAATTAAGAATTTTAAAATTCAGTCATGCTTGAGTTTCAGGACGGACATAGCAGAAGGGTGAGTAAGCGAGCCACAGACGCAGCCGGAGGGACTTTTCCAGGATGACGGAACTGCAGACAGACATGAAAGGCGGGTGAGACTCGTGTGCCCGCTCAGCCTCCGGGAGAGGAGAGGGGGGAATCAGAGAGACATCAGCACAGCACGGAACAGTTCCTGAAACTTTCCCAGCAATGAAGAACACGTGCCCCCCGCGGCCTGTCAAACGCCACGCGACACAAACAAGTAAAACTCGCCCTGCAAGAAGCTAATGGAACGTTAGAATTAAGAAAGACTCTCAAAGGCACAAAAAGAAAATCCAGTCTTCTAAAAGAATCGGAAGTCAGATTGTCATCAGCATCCCTGGATGCGTAGGGGACTGGAGCGTTATGTTCAAAGTGCTAAAGGAGACGATTTTGAATCTGGAATTGGCTCTGGGCAGCCTGTCTCCCACGGAAGTTCAGAGAGGAATCTAAACACACAGAGGTGTGGCGGTGCCCGGCCGGCGGGTGGACGCTGGGGGTTTGCTCTGGGCCGCAGGAGAAGCTGGGGGGCTGGTGAGTGAGGACCCAATGCGAGCACAGGTGCAGGCGTGAGCGGGGGTGGTGACCCCCAGGCCGTGGGGCAGGGTGGAGGCGGGCAGCGCAGGGGTGTCCCTGTCCCTCGAAGCGTCCGGCTGCCCCACCGATGGCTGCCCCGGGCTCGCCACAAGACCTCCGGCTGCACACTGGGGAGGCGGCAGCCGCGCCGTGCACGGCCTCCCTGTGCTCCCCTGCACCCCTCAGCCTGGGCACCCTGGTGTCTGGTGCCGGCCAGGCGCGGCCCGTCTGGTCCCGCCTCCCTTCTGGACCCCAACCCTGAGAGCCCAGCGGCAGACGCCACACCCCACGGCACTGACGGGGACCCGGCCAAGACACCAACACGCGTGTGCTGATTTCCAGCTTGGGAGCTCGGTGCTGGGGCTGCAGACTCAAAACAGAGCCAAAGACGCATCCGTCTCCAAGGCGTCCATCATTCATGACGATCCTGGTTAAAGGTTCTGTCATCGTCATCGTCCCAAGAACTCCTTTTGATACCAGTGCCATTGCACGTGCTGATGCCATCACTGCCGTATTCTTTGAAAGTTGTTCAAGTACCGAGTGTGGGGAGGACTCCGAGTAACTGAAACTCTCTTTTGCCACTCGTGGGGTGCAAACTGGCGCGGCTGGCTTGGAAGTCTCGCCAGCCCCCGTGACAGTGAGCCTCCAGTACACGTGTGCTGGGTCTAGCAATTCCACGCCTGGACACGGCTGGCACAGGAACACTCACGGGACGGCTGCTTAATCGCCAAAACTGCTCAGAGATGCACCTCACACTAGCAGAGGGATAACTTCTGGTGTATCTTCAGCAGGAAGAATCTACAGCTACACACACCAACAAGAATAAGTCTCACAATGCACAACAAGGAAAAGAAACCAGACACCTGAGATACCTGTTGTCTGACTCCACTTCTATAAAGTCCGAAATCAGGAAGAACTAACCTGTGAGATCAGAAGTCGGGCTGTGCAGGGTGGAAAGGAGGGGACCTGGTGACAATGTGGCTAAGCGACAAGTCCTGGTGGCCGGGGGCATCACGCTTCCTCGCCCGGGGCCGGAGCTCACTGCAGCTGCTCACCTCATCGCACTTCATGGGCTGTGCACTCAAGATGTGTGTGCTCTCCTCCTCAAAAACAAAAGTGCTTTTGTCTTAGAGTTACTCCACTTTCTCTGCCCTTATTTCATTTTATTTCCACATTTTTAGCCAAGCCCATCATCACCATCATTGCCATCACCATCCATGATGATTGTGTGGGCTCTGCGTACCTGGTCACTCAGCGTATGCTGTCCAACGGCAGAGGGCAGGCATATCCGTGTAGCTCTCCCCGTATCTGTCACGCCAGAGGGCACTGTGCTCTCACGTCTCCACAGAGACCTCCCGATGATGGCGATGTTGGTAGTGGTGGTGATGGTGGTGGTGATGATGGTGGTGGTGATGGTGGTGGTGATGGTGATGATGGTGGTGGTGATGGTGGTGGTGATGATGGTGGTGGTGATGGCGATGTTGGTAGTGGTGGTGATGGTGATGATGGTGATGGTGATGATGGTGGTGATGGTGATGATGATGGTGATGGTGATGATGATGGTGATGGTGATGATGATGATGGTGATGGTGATGGTGATGATGATGATGGTGGTGATGGTGATGGTGATGATGATGGTGGTGATGATGGTGGTGATGGTGGTGATGATGGTGGTGATGGTGGTGATGATGGTGGTGATGATGGTGGTGATGGTGGTGATGGTGGTGGTGGTGATGGTGATGATGATGATGATGGTGGTGATGGCGATGATGATGATGATGCTGGTGATGATGATGGTGATGGTGTTGATGGTGGTGATGATGATGATGGTGATGGTGATGATAATGGTGGTGGTGGTGGTGATGATGGTGATGGTGATGATGATGATGATGGCGATGGTGATGATGGTGATGGTGGTGGTGGTAATGGTGTTGATGGTGGTGATGATGGTGATGGTGATGGTGATGATGATGGTGATGGTGATGGTGGTGATGATGGTGATGGTGGTGATGATGGTGATGGTGATGATGGTGATGGTGATGGTGATGGTGGTGATGGTGATGATGGTGATGGTGGTGATGGTGATGGTGGTGATGGTGATGGTGATGGTGGTGATGGTGATGGTGATGGTGGTGATGATGGTGGTGGTGATGATGATGGTGGTGGTGATGGATGATGGTGGTGATGGTGATGATGATGATGGTGGTGGTGGTGATAATGATGGTGGTGGTGATGATGATGGTGATGGTGATGGTGATGGTAGTAATGGTGGTGATGGTGATGGTGGTGATGGTGATGGTGATGGTGATGGTGGTGGTGGTGATG
>VSMD01014631.1:0-61334 GCA_008750895.1 Mirza zaza
TTTTTGAGACAGAGTCTCGCTTTGTTGCCCAGGCTAAAGTGAGTGCCGTGGCGTCAGCCTAGCTCACAGCAACCTCAAACTCCTGAGCTCGAGCAATCCTGCTGCCTCAGCCTCCCGAGTAGCTGGGACTACAGGCATGCGCCACCATGCCCGGCTAATTTTTTTTTATATATATATTAGTTGGCCAATTAATTTCTTTGTATTTTTATAGTAGAGACGGGGTCTCGCTCAGGCTGGTTTTGAACTCCTGACCTTGAGCAATCCGCCCGCCTCGGCCTCCCAGAGTGCTAGGATTACAGGCGTGAGCCACCGCGCCTGGCCCCCGAGACTTTCAATTCTAAATGATTAGATTCTTGCTTCATAAAGTGGGTTGGAATTACTGAAGCGTTGCCAGTTTTGTTTTAGAAGGCTCAGTTTTAACTTTGTCTTAGTAACAAGGATTGTTTTACTGATTTTAGTCATTGACTTCTGTTCAGTCTATCTAAATGTTCTATTAATACCTTGAATGCACTTACCTTTTAAGTTATTAACTTTTTAAAAGCTCGATCTAAAAACATTAAACAAATATTTCTATAAATTTAGAAAACTCTATTTAGTATCATAGTGTGCACATGGTTTTCTACACTATGGCACTAAATAAAAAATGACACGAGGCCGGGCGCGGAGGCTCACGCCTGTCATCCCAGCACTCTGGGAGGCCGAGGTGGGTGGATTGCTCAAGGTCAGGAGTTCAAGACCAGCCTGAGCAAGAGCGAGACCCCGTCTCTACTAAAAATAGAAAGAAATTAATTGACCAACTAATATATATAGAAAAAATTAGCCGGGCATGGTGGCACATGCCTGTAGTCCCAGCTACTTGGGAGGCTGGAGGATCGCTTGAGCCCAGGAGATTTAGGTTGCTGTGAGCTAGGCTGACGCCACGGCACTCACTCTAGCCGGGGCAACAAAGTGAGACTCTGTCTCAAAAAAAAAAAAAAAAAAAGTGACATTTATTGGGTTCAGTTAATAAATAAACTGGCCTCACTATGTAATGTCTGCTAAAAAGAGGAGTTGAGCTTATTTTTGGTAGCTGTTCCCCAACATTTAAATGACTTACAATTAACCACCCTAACAGCAGAATGACACGTTTAGTAACTTAGGCATCCCTTTGTTCTATGTCCAGGAGGTGCTTTGCTACGATTTTTTAAGTGCTCCTGGGGCTCTGCTTAGTTTAACATGCTTTATTTTTTACATTTTATTTTACTTATTCTATTTTATTTTATAAATATATTTATAAAATAGATAGTTATATTTATAAAATATAACTATATACTATAAGTATATAGTTCTTGGACCATGACGTCCTCTTTGTTTTTATGTTAGAGCAAAACTACTGTGATTTCTTTGGATGATTTTGCCCCTGCTAGGAGGCTGGTCTCGGGGGAAAAGAGACCTTTGCAAAACAGGTTCCTTCTCCATAAGAGAATGGTGGCCCTTGCTCCTGTGTGTTGACTGTCAAAGAAAAAAAAACTCTTCACTCAGCCAGCCATGTTAAACACCTTATTCCAGGTCCTCGTCACTGTGTTCTTAAACTCTGTACAGTTCAGTACTTATCAAAAGCTTATTTGAGCAGAACAATCAGCATTTCTGGAAGACTGGCTGAGAGATATGCAGTTCATCCATTTGCCCACTCTACACATTCAAGGATCTGTTCTTACTTTAATCCAACAGAAAGCTGCATCCCTGGACCACCGGTTTTTGACTCCCCAAGAGTAACATCTGTATTGAATTGCACTTGGTATTTTGTCAGTGACCTACAATAAGAGGAATTAGAAAAAATGGTCTATGAAACTCCTTGCTGTTTTTACTGTACCCATGGGAAAAATTTCTCTTGAGCCTCAGTTCTAGGGCTGTTGGGCTCTCTTCTGAGCACCTGGTTTGTTTACTCTTAAGACCTTGTGAGTGACATACGTGCATTTGTCTCTCTCTTTGCATTTACTAGAGCATGAGACCGTGTTTGTAGCTCATCTCTAATGAATATATTTTGCATACTAACCTCAATTCTGGCCTCATCTTATTTTTTTCCCTGTCTTTGATTTTCTTCTGATGCAATTTCTTCACCATTTATCTTATGTGGATTTTTGTAAGCTATAAATTAAAAATAAAAATATTGGGAATTAAAATAGTAATCACTAATGATAAACACTGACATTTGTCTGTTTACCCCTTGAGGGTTACTACTGTCTTGAATTGTGTTTTTGTAAATAAGTCTTAGCATCAGTTCTATCTGCAGATCAAAAACCCCAAAGCAAAATAGGCCTTGTGGGCTATGTATCTGTTTGAGGTTTCAGATTGTCCTATTATTGGTTATCTGGTCTGAAAAATTATATTTACTGTGCTTCAGCCTTCTCCCTCTCCTTGAAACCAAAAAAGCTCATCCTTTATCTATTTTGCATATTTAACTTATGTATAAGATGTTTTTTGAATAAAGGATTATGCTAAAATGGGGGGGTGGGAAGGGAGAGGAGGGAATTTGAAATTTCCTGCTTTAGAATTCCTCAGTTCTGAGAACTACTGTGAACATTTACTAATTTTATACACACACACTCTCCTATGAAATTGGACACTGAATATCCATATTCAATGGGAAATTATCAGGAAACCATGCCTAAGACACCAATAGCAATTTTTTTCTCTCCCACCAATAGAAAATCCTTAACCTGAAGTCAGACGAACACATATTTAAATTTCTGAAGGCAAAATTTGGGCTTGGAGCAACAAGGTATGACTATTGAAAATCTGTGTTTGCTATTTTATTTTAAATCAGCAGGGACTTTAAAACTTCAGGCGTCATTATGCCTTAGACTATTAATTGTAGACTCATTTTAAGGAAAAGTGTAATGTAGTTTCTTTGCCTTATATTGAATTTAATGCTTTGCTTTCCATTTGTTCCCTAGGGATTTTGATGCAAATCTCTATCTGTGTGAAGAAGCTTTTGGCCTTCTGCCTTTTAATACATTTGAAAGGCTTTCATATACTCTGCTTTTTTATGCTTACATATTTGTCCTGTCCATCACAGTGATTGCAGCATTAGTAGTTGCTTTTCATAATCTCAGGTATGGCATATTTCAGAACTCTAACACTTTGCTTTAATGAACTTGTTATGTGTTGCAGAAAAATTGCTCAATTGAAAATCAGAATACTAGACACAGTGTAGAGTAGTATTATTAACCTAAAGGGGAAACATCTGGTTTGGCACGGACTGCACTTTCCATAGCTAAGAGATAGCAAAGAGTAAAGGTCACAGTGCATACTCGTCTGGGTTTAAGTCTTAGCTTCACAGTGCGCTTAGCTTGCACACTTAAGAACAGTGATCTTTGAGTCAGTTATATAAGCTTTCAATATTTCCATTTCCTTGTCTGTAGAGTGGGAATACTAGAAGTACTTAGTCTATAGGGCTTCATGAGAAATAAACAAGTTAAAATAATATAAAGTACTTAAAATAATGTCTTCATGCTTATAATATTTTGTAGATGTAAGTTCTCATTAGCTATTATTATTACTGTTGACTCATAAGTTGCTATTTTGTTTCCCTTATTAATTTCCTGTGTTTTTCTACCTTCTTCGTCTAGCTGCTTTTTAAAATTTCTTATGACATATCAAGAGTTAATTATTGTTCATTTGTTTCCTTGCATCTTATTTCAGGCCTCATAAAGTTGGGATAGACCATAATTATTAATGTCTACTAAAATTTTTAAGCAATAATTGCCAGTTTTTTAAAACTTCGCATGTCTACTAGACTACTGAAAGAAAAAAATCAGGGATATAAAGCCTTTTTAAAAACTTACAGAATACCTGTCTATCAAGCTGCTAGGGGGTTTGCATTTACTACTTGTGTTAAATTGAAAGAAAATTAAGTGGAAGAAGATGAAGCTACTGTCATTTGTGAAAGCTTAATGAAGCTCACAAGGAAGCCCTTTCTCTCCATAGTTACCTAGCCAATTAAGGTGCTGGGTAAAGTATGATTCACAGCCACAAGAGAGGTGTCGTTAAAATGAATCCAGATCAGTTGAGGTGTTTTATGATTATCAAGAATGAAGCAACATTGAACCATGAAAATATTTCATTGACTATAAAGTAGTTTAGTATCTTTCAGATGTGTTCTTTTTTATACCTAGCCCAAGATAAAATTTAGTCTTGTAAAAATAGATGGAAATTATTCTAGACAGTGTAATTTAATATTATTCCAGACACCAGGTTTTCAACAGGACTCTAGACTGCATACAAAGCAGGAAGTGCAGTTGGCCTGCAGTACCTTTTGACAGTGTCTGCCATGCTCAGTGTGAATCTGTGAGCCGTCTCTGGAGCTGATTTGGTATATGATCATAGATAAAGATTTTAGAGCATCCTCATCTACCAGGTAGGGATATTAGGACTCATAAGAGGAAAAGCACTGCATTAAAGTAATTAAAGGATCATTGTACAGTGATGCGTTATTTAACGGTGGGGATATGTTCTGAGAAATGCATCGTTAGGTAATTTTGTCGTTGTATAAACATTATAGCGTATACTTACACAAACCTAGATATAGCCTACTACACACCTAGGCTATGTGCCTAGGCTACAATGCTGGACAGCATTGTAGCCTAGGCACATAGCCTATTGCTCCTAGGCTACAATGCTGGACAGCATATTACTGTATGAAATACTGTAGGCAATTCTAACACAATGGTAAGTATTTGTGTATCTAAACATTTAAAAGGTACAGTAAAATATGGTATAAAAGATTTAAAAAGGTATGCCTATATAGGGCCCTTACCATGAATGGAGCTTGTAGGACTGGAAGTTGCTCTGGGTGAGTCAGTGAGTGGTGAGTAAATGTAAAGGCCTAGGACATTCCAATACACTATTGTAGACTTTTTAAACACTGTACACTTAGGCTACACTAATTTTATTTAAAAATAACATAATTGTGCTACAATTTTACAGTATCACTAAGTGATAGGAATTTTTCACCTTCTTTATAATCCCATAGGACCACTGTCAACTATGCAGTCTTTCGTTGACTGAAATGTTGTTATGTGGCACGTGACTGTAATCTTAATGTGCATTAACTTTTAAGTAACCTGAAGGGTATTTTATCAATGCCAAGTACTTAAAGCATTTCTACCTTTTTAGTACTAGGGAGGAGATACTGTTACACTTACACAACACATCTGCATTAGTGTGAAGGCTACAGCTGAAAGGGCACAGTGTTCTATATTCGTGGGATTAATAAGAGCCTTCCAGCTTGGCTGGGGTATTGGGGGAGGTGTTGCAGAATTCTCCCAGGTATCAAGGGAAGATAAGAGCATATGTTCTCCTTGTCTGGAGTAACCTTTTAGTATCAATATAGAAGCCAATGTTTGGGTTGTAATATTTAACATTTAAGTAAAGATTACTACCAGTGGTGAAAACTCTCTTAGAATATCACTTTACTTTTCCTGTGTACCGACAGCAGTGAAAAGGGGATTTCTAGGAAGTAGAGTCTCTCTAGCTACGTGGGGAGGCGTTATACAGATCCAGCTCTATTGGCTATGCCTGAAGGGTCGGTAGGGCCTTCATGGAGGTTTTATTTTTATTTTAAACTGGCAGCCCGCACTGCTTTCTTTTCCCTCAACAACACATTGTGTGACATCTAAACTCACTCATCAATCTTAACATCACTTAAGTGGAGACGGCCGGGTTGTGCCTCCCCAGTGTGATGCATTCAGTAGGCCCCCCTTTTCGTGGGGGATACATTTCAAGACCCCCAGTGGATGCCTGAAACTGGGTAGTTTGAACCCTACACACTACTGTGTTTTTTCCTATACACACCTATGATAAAGTATAATTTCTAAATTAGGCACAGTAAGAGATGAACAACAATAGCTAATAATAAAATAGAACAATTAAAACAGTATGCAAGCATCACTACTCTTGCACTTTGGGGCCATTATTAAGCAAAATAAGGGTTACTCGAACACAAGCTATGCCGTGACAGTTGATCTGCTACTAAGTGGCTAATGGATGGGTAGCATATACAGTGTGGTTACACTGGACAAAGGGACTGTTTATGTCTCAGGCAGGACAGAGAGGGACAGCAAAAGATTTCATCACAGAAACACAGCTCAAAACTTATGAATTGTTTATTTGGGGAATTTTCTATTTAATGTTTTCAGACAGCAATTTCCGCAGTAACTGAAACCACCAAAAGGGAAACAAACCACAGATAAGGGAGGATACTATACATCATGACCTTGTGGGGAGTTCGTGCCAAAACAAAATGAACTTGACTCTAATAAACCTGTAGATCTAACTACAAGTTTACAACAAATATGGAAATAGAGAATGTATTAAATACCACATAAGCTAAATACAAGAGATGGGAAGAGTTATAGGACAAATGTTAATATATTTTTTCTTTTATTTTTAATATTTTAAAATTTTATTTATATTATTTATTTTTTATTTTTCTTGCATTGATCTGACTGCCAAATGTAATATATTTTCTTCAACAAATGGCCTTTTTTTTTTTAAAGGGGGGATACTTTTATAGATCAAAAGATATTTAAAGAGATATGTCAGTGAAATGCAATACATAATCTTCATATCCACATTCAAAGAAAAAAAAAACAGTTGCTAAAAACAGGGAAAACAGAACATAAACTGGGTATTAAGTGATGTTAAAGAATTAAAGTTAATTTTATTGGTGTGATAATGTTAATGTAGCTATATTTGATAGAAGTCATCTCTTGGAAATACATCATGAGTTATTGATAGGTTAAAAATGTGATTTTGGGTTCATAAAACTGGTCCCAAATTTTTGGATATATTTTTGCTTTTGCTTATTTGTAAACATTTTTAAAATACTGGTAATAACCGGTAAAACATCTTTAAATATCTCTTCCAGTTTCAGTGATTCCAAAAGGATTTTTTTTGCTATTGTCTTTTAAAGAATTGATGCATTTTAAGTTTTTACTTAAATTGAAGGTTACTGTGAAATTTTAGCTTTCTAATTACTAATGCATTTATACTGTGACACTTTCAGCTTCATATATTCAAATTTGATCAGTACTAATTTATTTCATCTTAGGAAAAAAATACATTTCTAAATATATAAAGACATAAGTTTCTTATATCTTCTTTAAGATTTAACTAAGGTAGGCCGGACACGGTGGCTTGGGCCTGTAATCCTAGCACTCTGGGAGGCCGAGGTGGGTGGATTGCTCGAGGTCAGGAGTTCGAAACCAGCCTGAACAAGAGCAAGACCCTGTCTCTACTATAAATAGAAAAAAATTAATTGGCCAACTAATATATATAGAAAAAATTAGCCAGGCATGGTGGCGCATGCCTGTAGTCCCAGCTACTTCGGAGGCCGAGGCAGGAGGATCGCTTGAGCCGAGGAGTTTGAGGTTGCTGTGAGCTAGGCTGATGCTTCGGCACTCACTCTAGCTTAGGCAACAAAGTGAGACCCTGTCTCAAAAAAAAAAAAGATTTAAGGTAAAATTTTTCCAACTTTAATTTTGTATGTTTGCTATTTTATTCAGTGATTCTACAAGTCAGCAATCCATGAGTAAAATGGGAAAATGTACAGTTAACCTGAAACCAGAAACTGCCTATAACTTGATACATACCATTCTGTTTGGATTCTTGGCCTTGAGTACAATGAGGTATTTTTGTCTTATCTGTTTCTTTGATTTATTTTTTAATTTGACCACTGTTTACTTGACGTTACTTAGCAGTGTAATCTGGAAACCGACAATCATCTTCATTTATGATTAAGGTTCCCTTAAAATTGTCATGATGTTCTGTCTTCTCCCAGTACAAATTTTTACTAATAATCAGTTTTTTCTTAATTACAAATAGTCATCTATGTTTTACTTATGTGATAGTTCTCAGAAGACAAGGGAATTAATAACTGACCCTTGAGCGAATGGTGTCTGTGTAGTTTATGTGAGATTTTACTGTCCTAGACTGTAAAGCTGCCTTTACAGGTATCTCAGACTCCAGGTTTATGCACAACTAGTCCCTTGTTGACTTCTGTAAAATCTTCCTGTTTTACAGAATGAAGTACCTCTGGACGTCGCACATGTGCGTCTTTGCATCGTTCGGCTTATGCAGCCCTGAAATATGGGGGTTACTTCTGAAGTCAGTCCATCTTTGTAACCCCAAGAGGGTCAGTGCTGTCCCTTTTTTCATTTACTTGTTATGATTTTTAGTAATTCTTTTTTGTTAGTAGTTGCCCATACATCAGTCATATAAAATGGATACTAAAATTTGAAGCTAAAAATAGGTCATGGATGCATTCAGATTTTATAAGGAATTATTTTGTAAATAATTTTATTTTTAAAAATCATATATTTTTTCCAGACTACAGTTTAGATTATGTTCATTATATATATATATATATATATAGAATTTGGAAATATTTTAAAAAGCACAAAAAGGGAAATTAAAAATTACCAATAATCCCCTTATCTGAATTCTGTTATTATTCTAATGTATTTTTCTAAAAATAATTAAAAGTGTATGATAATGTTCAATACCCTAGAAGTACAGTTTTGGATTGTTCTGCCCTGTAAGTTCAGTAGGTGGCAATATAGTAGAAGCTACCAATATCTTATGAATGATTAGAACCCTTATATTGACTCAGTTGTGTTGGGTATTTGGAGGCTCGTGCTCCACTAAATTACATTTCTGTTGTTTTTTAAAAAAAAAAAAAAAAGGCGGCATATATTTACAAAGCAAAACCATTCAAAAAAGCCGGACACGATGGTGCAGGCCTATAGGCACAGCTACTTGGCAGGGCAAGTCAGGAAGATCTCTTGAGCCCAGGAGTTCCAGGCCAACCTAGGCAACATAGCAAGATACTCCATCTCCTTTAAAAAAAAAAAAAAAAAAAAAGTGTTCAAAATACTTGTGATCTAAATGGTGTCTTTCTTATATAGATATGTATAATGCGATATTCAGTACCAATATTAATACTGCTGTATCTATGCTATAAGGTAAGATGAATTTTCCTCATTCTTGTCATTAATCTGTTTAGCAGAATAATTGGTTTGACTCAATGTATTTTGTGCATTTTTTGGCAAAATAGAGTGGTTCGTGGAGGTTATATATATCTCTTTAGCTTCTTACTGCAATTGGCATTGATAGAACAAGTAAAAACATAAACAAGGAAAACGAGTAAAATATAACAAAAACTAGTATAGCATTTAGTCATTCTAATTTTGGTTTTTGATTCTTACTGTTCAACTGATGCAAATTCTGAAAATAAGATGTTTTCAGACCTATTTTGAAATGAATAAAGTAGGATAATTGTTTCCCCATTACCTAATTTATATAGAGTAAGAGATTTTTATTAATAAATGTATCTTAATCTAGGCCTTTTTATGTGTTCTTCAGTTTCAATAGGAAGTAATAGAATTTTTCATATTCTCAGTTGACTAATATCTGAAACAGTAATTCTGCTTCAAATCTGAGAACTTCCTAGCAGAGATGATTATTGATCAAATTGACCACATCTTTGGGATTTAAGGCTTGAATTATATCACCTGGGCCGCTGGATTCTTTTATCCAATTGAGTTCTTGCCCTCTCTTTTTAAAAAATTTTACATATTATTTAAGTTTAGATTTATTTCTCATCAAATTTTATTTTAAGTTAGGACAATGGATTTCAGACTCTACTGTAAAGAGCCCCTGATTTAAAGGGTGGTTTTGTTTGTTTATATTTTCATGTAAAATTTTGTGAACCAAAGGTTTTAGGCTAAAGAAAACAATTTGATAAACACTATAAGTATTTAAAAAAAAAAATCACATTCTATCATGTTCCTATATATCAAAACATTTACTATCATGGGCAGAGCTCTGCGCTAACTCCTAAATGTTAGAAAACACAGAAATGGATTTCTGCCTCCCTGCCTTTGGAAATTTTATTGGTCTAATGTAAATAAGTGAAACTTACTAAAAACATGGGGGAAGCAACAATTAAGGATTTTAAACAGAGTATCTGCTAATGAGGAATCAGGTAACTTCACCTGTACACAATGATTTTGAGGATTAAAACTTCATCGTTCTTGTCCCACCACTGAAAAGACACACAAACTGTAACAATCTTTTCCACTGCCTGCATGCATGCAGTCCCCATTCTTTTATGTCCTAGCTGTTCATTGAAATTTTATTAATTTTTTTAAAAGCTATTTGAGGACCAAGGTCCCTCGCTCTTAGTAAAATTGAGGAAGGACTCTGTAAACAAAGAAATGAACTATACTATAGAGCATCTTCAGGTGCATCAGCATCACCTGGGAGCTCGTTAGAAATACAGGTGTTTGAGTCCCACTCTAGACCCTGGGAGTGGAGTTCAGCCAGCCCATCAGGTGATGTACCCATAAAGTTTAAGAAACCCCTCCTGTAGTGTTAACAGGGTTTCTCGACAGTGACGCTGTTGACGTTTTGGCCAGATAATTCTTTGTCATAGAGGGCAGTCCTGTGCATTGTACTATGTTTAGCAGCACCCTTACTTCCTACCCACTAGATATTGATAGCACCTCTATCTCCCCTAGTTGTAACAACCAAAGATGTCTCCAGACATCGCCAAACATCCTCTGGGGTGGGAGGGGCAAAATCTTTCCCCCCACTCCTCTTGAAAACCACTGCTATAGAAGAGCCAGTGAGAGCACTGAAAAAGTCGTCATTTCCTGGAAATTCTTGTAGATTTTTTCTGAAAGATAATATTCTAAAGAATCCTCTGAAAGACTGTTGGCCTAGCCTCTCTTGGTATAGGACTTCAGGAGAAATCCTAATGCATTCAGCTTTCACTGTATACAATAATTTAGATATTTCATCTTCTCAAAACTTGTAAAATATGAAGTCACAGAGAAAATAAAGATGTTATATATCTTAGGGGTTGCCCTGAAACTGAATCTGTTTTCCAACTGTTACAGATTTATCTGTAAGTAATGTGAAGTCATACATTTCAAGGCCTGAATTTATATCACAGTTATAATGAGGGTTTAAAATTTCTTGTTCATGATACCAGTTTTGCTGTATCTCTCTTTAGGATAATCTTATTAAAGGGGAAAAGCATGTACTGGTCTCTACTCTGAAGTTAAGAGTTTAATGAAATTATTGCTCTGGTCTTGATTGACTTATTGGGGTTGCTGAAATCCCATGTAAACTGCTGATGGGTAAAAACATCATGTAGTTAATTCAGCATTTTCACATTGTTAAAGAAGTTTGCCACAAAACTCTCACTAGATTTTATCATTTTCAGAATTAATAACAGCAACTTTCAAACTAGAAAAATAATATGCATTGAGTTCACAGATTTCAAATATGTTTTATACTGAAAGAATTAGAGCATTTCATTAAAATGTTGGCATTCTATTGATTCTCAAGTTAATAGGGAAAATGGATAATTGAAATATTACAAAGCTGTCATTTAAACTGTAAATTTTGCCCCATCTCTTCCAAAAGCTGGAACCAGAAGTGCTGACTCCTGATTTTTCATCCCCAGCAGTTTCCCTGAGTCACCCACCCAGGAGACAGGATTTGAATACACAGTAAAAATGGCCAAAGATAAGATGACCAAAACCAAAAGTGATATAGGGCTAAAACACAGCCATAGGCCAATCAGTGCTACTTTGCTTCTACTTAGTAGTTCTTAAGTAAAATTATCATATTTTCTACATCAGTGAAGCATAGATACATTGTCGTTGGTCTTCTATGCCAATATGTGAAATGAATACTGCAGTTGATATGAGCAGATCTTAGTCAACCATCATTTGATAAAACAATTACGATTTAATTAATTGTTGAAGTGAATAGCTTTAAGTTATTGTGTGTTAGTTAAGTGGTGAGTTCAGAGTGTCATTTTACATTTTATCTGCATAACCTTAAGAAAATCAAGTTCTCCAGGAGGCACCAATGGTATAGTCAAGTATATCAGATTTTCCTGGAGAGTCCTACATTTGAATATTATTCTCTCTCATTTTACCAGTAATTAATGTATGTCATTTGACCAGATTTATAGCACAAAAAATATTGTCACAATATTATGCAGTGAAAAGGGGGCTGGATCTGGAGCCAGGTTCTAAGTCATGGCTCTGCTACTTGTGACCTGGCCAAGTCAGGTACCTCTGTGAGCCACAGTTTCTGTACTTGTAAAATGAGAAGTAAATCCCAGTGGTGATGTTGCCTGCTGCGTCATCTGACTTGTGGGCTATTGTGAGGATAAGATGAGATTCTGTGTTCAGATACATTTTTCAGCTATAAAATGGTGTTAGGCCTGTGGTGTACAGCAGATGTCCTCAAACTTTTTAAACAGAAGGCCATTTCACTGTCCCTCTGACCGTTGGAGAGTGCGCACTGTGGGCCTGGGACAAGTCAGCTGCTAAGCAGGACAGGCAGTGGCAGCAAAAACACCCAGAGGGCCAGATAAATGTGCTAGGCAACCTGCATATGAGGCCCGAGGGCCGTAGTTTGAGGACGCCTGGTGTACAGTCTACTTTTTAAGGGTAGATTGCATGATGTTAGTTAATTACATTTTCTTGATACATTGTGAGCTTTCTCGTGGTTGATATTCTTGTCATATCAAAATAATGTTTTGCTAGATAATAATACCACATGTAATAGTGTTTTTATTAGAGAAAAATAAAAGTTCGTTTATAAAGTTGGCTATACTTTTAGTCCTAATTAACTTCAGCTCAAGATAATTTCAAAGTCTTTTCTCAGACTTTAGCTCCCTTGTGCTTAGGAGCTTTGAGTACAGAGATGAAGGAATTCTGTATTCCAGTTGCCATGTTTATTTAGGTCACAAATTATGTGGAGTTTCTCTTTTTTTTTTTTTATTTAATATTAGTGATAGTTGTGGGTATGGGGGTGGATTTTGTTTTTGTTTTGTTTTGTTTTTAATTTCAGTTCTGGCCAGGAATGATGGATGAACTCTCCGAGTTGAGAGAATTCTATGATCCAGATACAGTGGAGCTGATGAACTGGATTAAGTAAGAGGATTTTTTTTTAACCTTAAAATTCTAAGTACCTTTTAAGAGTCGTTATACACTTCATTAGTTTTTTGGGGTGGTTTTTGTTTCAGAATCTAATTGTGAAGAAAACATTTATTAAATTTTTCTTTAAAACTCTATATTTGGAAATAACTTCTTTCCATTCAAGAAATATTCTCTCCAACTATATCCCACGAAGAAAGGAAAAATACCCATTTGGGGAGGAAAATAGAGTGGAGGAATAAATTTCAAACCGCTGACAGAAACGGCAATAAAATGTTATTTATCATCTGTGTTAAAACTCACGGTTTTATGCCCTCTTCCAAATTTATCTGTATTATTTTGTCATAATACTGTTCAAGTTTTCTATTAATGCTGACATTTGAAAGTATTTTTTCCTTGTTAATTATTTTAAAATTGTACTGTAAACTCCAGTTAATTAGAGTCATAATAGCTCAGTGCAGATTTCATTTTAGCTAATCATATTGCCCAAGCCTAAGCCTAAAGAAAATGTGAAATACAAAAACTGGAGCTTGTTTTCTCTTGAACATCGTAATGCTTTAGCATGATGTTGGTTCTTATTTTTGCCTGTGCTTTGTTGCTCTGCCTCAGCATTCGGCATCAGAATGAAATTCATGTATTTCAAAGCTTTGTTAATGAAACCTGCCTCCTACCAACAAAAATAAACTTTTCTGTCCCATGCCCTGTAATACTGTATTTCCCTACTTTATAATCAAAAAGTAGCAGTGTTATTATTCACACACAAATAGACATTGCAAATCTTGTGTGACATATTCTGAAAGCCTTGGCCGTATTGTCTCCATCACTTAGAATTTTCGTAGCCGTATTGGCACTCGGTCATGACTAATGTTTACTAACCAGTACAGTTTAGCACTGCCTGTGTATTAAGAGATGGTAAATGTTTGATAGTTTAGGTCTCTTGAGTGCAATACATGGATTTTATAGGGATTTATGTCTAAAGGACATATGTGGCTTTGGTCCCAATGTCGGACTGGGTTTGACTAGATGCAATGAGTGTATTTTTTCACATATTTCTGGTGCTGAGAGTGTTAAGCAGTGCTTTGTTTCTATTTATTTAATTTTAAACCATGCCAAACAATTATATAGAGTAAACAATTCCTTCAGTATTTATTATACATAGGAAAAGAGAGCTGTTCACATAAAAGAAAGCTAATTACTTCTGCATTCACTAGAGTCAACTGGAAATTTATGACGTGTGCATCTGAAGGTGAGGCTGATGTTTTCTGTCTCTAAGATTACACGCGGGAAGGCTGCAGGACACCGCGTTCTGGTAGCACCTGGAGAGGGTAGGTCTTTTCCAGATCTGCCTGGGCTAGCATTGCAAGGCCCCCGTCTTTCAAGAATTGACTCCAGTGATCCAGAATGTATTCTAGCAGAGCGAGCCAAGGTGTATCTTCGGCTGCCCTAGACTGGACGCACTTACTTGTAGTGCCTTTGTTGTCATGCTTTTTCTCACGGAAGGTAACTTGTAGTAACATCGTGGCTCTGAAAAGTTGTGAGTGACGGATCACTCCAGACGTAAAGAAGACAGTGTGCTAGTCCGTTATGGCTCCTTTTGGGGAGGTGTCTTTGTTCCTAGATTTCCTCTTACTGGCAGCCCTCTCCCCGAGCTGCGCCTTTGGAGACATGCTCTTCTTTTTTTTTTTAATTCTCAGCAACTGAAGGATTTGTATTGTTCCAAAAAATGTGTTCCATTGTGATCTAACTTTGCCTTTTTTTCCTCTAAAATTCTTCTAATCTAAATTACCGTTTTTGTAAAAATAGCTGCTTGGCATGTTTGTGAAATAAGCTTAAGTGATGATGAATGTATGCCAAAATAGGGTCTATTTAGACATAAAATGTGTTTGTTTAAATCAACATTTAAATCAGCTCTGGTCCTCAGTCTTCGATTCCAAACACAAGTGAATGTACTTAATATTCTTTTTAACCTGCCCTGATTTCTTCTGTTTTTGAAACATAAAATATGACCTTCAGCTTTCACTTCATTGCTTTGAGTCACAGTGTGTCCGTGATGTTAGAAAGTGCGAGTTGTGCTGGAGAGGAGACCGTGGCCTTAAGGGTACGTGGAGTGTACCTGCAAGCAGCCACTGGCGTCTGGTGGGGAGCCCCCACTGCCGGTGGGAGGGTGCCTCAGTTCCCTCCATCCTGTCTTCTGTCTGTGCTGTTCTCAAGCACCCAGATGTCTGTCCTTTGTCACTGCAGACATGACGGTGTCTCTTGGGCAGGGGCACAGCCTCTGTTACCGGATGGCTGCCTTCGGGGTGATCAGAACTAGAGAAATGGTGACCTGCAGAAACTCTAGGGGATCCTCATTTTTGCACAGGGTAACTCTCACATCAGGTGTGGAGAAGCAGCTTGTTCGTCATCTCCCAGCCTCTGCTTCACGAACTTGATGCTGGGGAAGCCTCAGCCTGCCTCAGGCAGCGCTGTTGTGCTCCAGGGACTCAGCCTCCACTTGGAGATTCAGACGTTGCGAGCATTTGCTGAGAGCACCTCCGCTTTGAGGGTAAATTGAAAGATGACATCGCCTCAGTGGGAGTTAGTTATCTTCTTTTCTTTTTGAGGGGACTGGTTATGACCTTTTATAGGCTAAAGAGATACCTTCAAGGGAAAATAAAGGGCATTACTTTAGGATAACACTTACTAATGTGAGAGGCGTCATGCCAGAGGGATTAGATTTCTGTGTAAACATTTAAAGTCTTACTATATAAAGTTATTTCACATCTGAATTTTTTTACTTAATAATACAATTCAGCAGGTGTTTATTGAGCTCCAGCTGTGTATTAAACATGTTAACGTTGGGTAGCAGTGCATTGACTGCCTCTTCATTAGGGTAAATGTTGAGCTTCATCTCAGCACCGTTGTCTTCATTCTTTCCTCCCGTGTTCTTTCTTTCGACTCCATTTTAAGATTTTCAGAGGCTTAAAAGGTTTAGTGGAACAATTTTTTTAGAGTTCTAATTTTTAGTAATAGAAAATGTTGCTTTATGCTTTCCTATCTTTAGTTCCTTAAAGGAATGGAGATTTAAGTATAAAACTAAGAATATTTATGGATTAAATTGTTCTTTTTTACAAGGCTATTTGGACATTTTAATCAAAGACAGTTTAGATGGCAAGGATATTTTGTTGAAGTCAGGCCACCTGGGTGTAGTAGCCCCAGCTGCCTTCCCTGTGAGAGCCGGGAGGTCAGCTCGCCCCGTGCCGCCCACACCCCGAGCCTGTGTGCGCACCTGGCTGCCTGCTTTCCACATTGCACCGAGGTGCTGCATGCCTCCTTTTCAAGCAGATTTAAATGCATATATTCATATTTACCCCTCTTTGCTGATAATGTTTCCTGGATACAAACCTGGGTGGTTTGTTGGTTCTTTTTTTGCCTTCTGGTATCGCTTTCAGCAAAAACCAGGTGGTACTTTTATAGGTTTCACGTGTGATTAGAAAGCACATTTACTTCAGCAAGGCCAAATGCAACAGCAATCTGTGCTTCATACCTTGTTCCTTTGTGTCCTTGAATGTTTCATTTTTGGTTCCTGAAAATTTTCTTTGACATTTTGCAATTAAGATAGACAGATCTGCAGATTTGAATATTTTGAGGTATGACATTTTAACTACTTGGCTATAGGAGATTTTCACTAGAAATAGTCTCTCTTCAGTAATGAAGCGTGTATATGCAGTATATTCTCAGTGGGACTGAAAAAATATACCAAGTTCCTTTCACATTTAATCAAAGCAGAAAGAGTTACTGTATATTTTTAATATGATGTAGGCTAAGTTCTGATTTTAAATGCCTGTAAACCTTTTATATTTAATGAATCATTTTGTAGCATTTGCATAATTCTATAAATTTTTGAAGTGTAGGTAAAGCAAATGTTCACACATTATATTATAATGCTCAGTTTACCCATTAGTTCAACAGTAATTAACTTGTTGAAACTTAGAGCTTAAAAAATCAATGAGATTATTTGTTCAAAATGCCATCAGGTCTTCCTGGAGTGACATTTAAATTATATAATGTAAATCCATTTGACCTATGAGTCCTTGTCATTATGTAGTGACATTTCTTACAGAACAAATTGTTTGCAGGTTGGGCAACCTGCGATGGAGCTTGGCAGAGAGCTATAAAAACAAATTATCCTTTCATTTTATACATCATTTGTTCATACATTTGTAAAAATTGCTTTGTTTTTCTGTAATGGAGAAGTGTCACTCAATGGTTAAAAGCACATTAGCTATTTTAGATACAGACCACAGACTGTATCAGGCAAAAGTATCTGTGAAGGAAGAATGCCCAGCATTTTATCTGTCATTGTGCATATTTTCAGTTAAGGACAAAGAATCCGGTCTCCCTTTGTCTGCTAAATTTACCACAGAAACTATTAAATACAACACATATAGGGGTTTTTTTAAAGTTTGGAAATTGTGTGATTGATTGTTTCTCATTTTGTTCCACTTTGCTTGTTGCCTTTACTTTTTGCATTTACGTTACCGGTAAAGTTAAATATTTAAAGTAGCAGTGATACAGCCCAGATTTGCCATGGAGCTAGCATTTAAAACCAGGTCAAACAGAATAAAGTAAATAAACATCATCTCTGCTATCCTCAGAGGTCAGTAGTTTTCAAAGAACTATTATTTCTAATTCATTTATATAGACATTAGGATACTTGTATTTTAAATCTTTAAAATAAAAAACCAAGGGCCTTCGTGAAAGACTGTTAACCATCCAGAGGAGTGCTGCACTAACAGTTTGAACAGATTGTTTCTTTCAGATTTTCTGATTTTTTGAAAAGAAAGCCAAACATTAGGACCTTTTCAATTTAATGAGCTTTATTCTGTCTTATTTATTTTTTATATTTTATTTTTATTCTACGTCTTTATTTTTTTATTCTATCTTTCCTTCAATTCCTCTAAGCAGCCATTTGACATACCACCTTACTCTGCTACTGCCTGTCAGGGCTTAGGAGGTAGGAACCTCTCAAGTGCTCTTGGAGCATATTGAGGAGAGAGCATTTTTAACGACTGTGTTTGGTTTCCAGCATAGAAGGCCCACAGTAAGCATTGGTAAATATGCAATGGGCTAATTGCAGTATTGGTTTATTTTGAAGTGTTTGCCTGTCACGAGAGCTAAGCCCGGCTATATTAACTAGTGAGCATCTTGAAAAAAGGATATCAAACCTTGTTTGCCAGCCCAGCACATAGTAGGCCCTCAGTAATGTTTTTTGAATAGATAAAGAACAACTTTGTAACTCCCTCGAGAGCAGGTCAGGAGTTTTGACATTTAAACCTCTGTGAACTCTGTAATTTGTCAAAGCATTATGATTAGAGTCCAGGAAGCAGGCTGAAACCTTGGTCGTTAGCTGTGAATAGGTAACAAGGTCAGTCACCTGTCACTGCTGTCGTTATAAAATGCATGTTATGAACAGCTCTGCACATCTTCTTGGTGCTGATTCCTGTGGTACAAAACGGTGATGCTAAGTCTTGTGATTTGAGTGGGTATTATAAGCTCGGCTACTGGGCTTGTCTTTTGTGTAGAAAGACTGGCTTGGCACGCTTAGGCAGTAAGACGTACAAACCAGGATTGTTCACCCTGTCAGCTCTCGCCTCTGCCTCATACTCTGCCAGACATGGAACCAGACTCTGTTTCTTTCTGCATTCTATGTCTGTCTAGTTCAGAGGACCCAAAGACAGCCACCTTTTGGTATTAACATGTGACGTTATTGTATCATTTCTTGCAGTGGAATGGCTTTGTCAGTTGAGAGTACACAAAAGGAAAGAAGACTGACTTATAAACATGATGGCACTTTAATTAATATTTGTTCATATTTATTCTCTTTAGTAGTAATGGCACACCACAAATGAAGGCGGCACAGTATGCAAGCCAAGGCCCAGAATAAGTGTTAAGTGTTAATGGAATCACACTGAATTTCAGTAAAACCTTTCACTAAGGAATTCTGTGCACCTTCACATGTTTTCATTTAAACACACCTGTTCCTCTGACCCTGTGGGATAAATGTCAAAGATCCCTGTCAACTGTTGGTAGAAGGGACAGAGGAAACATCTGTTTGTTCTCGTGTTCCTTGGTGTGATTGTCAGAGCGATGACAGCCTATCAAGTACAGCCAAGCCACGCAAAACTTTGTTCTGTCGGAATCCACAGTCTAGTCTCTGGCATGGGGGGGATGCAGATTATGTGTCATTCCTTGTATGCTCATTGTAATTCCATCCGTTTTTTTTTCCCTCTCACTTAAGAAAGCTTATTGGAATGCGAATGAATGAGAGTGTCATTGTTAGAAAGAAAATCTTGAATTTTTCAGAAGTAAATTATTTGTAAATGTCACAACTTGAGTTGTAGGACGTCTTGCTCATAGACATCCAAAGGCCTTAGTTGGATGGCATTCATGCTGTAGTCTTAGCGCGAAGTTGGAATACATAAAACATCCTGGTGGGATGTATGAATATGATGAGGCTTCTCTTAGAAACCTCAGCAGCAGAGCAAGTTTCATGCCCTGTTCTCCAAAACCATGGAGGGAAACAGCCTGCCAGAGCTGCTTCTGCAGAGGATGTTGAATTTTAATGATTTCATATAAACTCCTCAAAACTATCTCCTTTATTTAGCTCAGTCCAACAGGCGTGGATTCCTCTTTCTTAACACAGAAAGGATAAATGTATCTTGCAGTAAGTCCTACTGGGCCTCAAGAAAAGTGTGCACTGGGGAGAACCCCTAGAAGAGCTGTGTGGTCTCCACGGTAAAATAAGCCCTCATCAGTTTGCAGGTGACTCTTGGGTTTCCAAAAAATGGACATTAAATCCATTTCTATGATTCTTTGTTTCTCAGGGGAAAAAGGAAACATGCTCTCTCCATATTCTAGGAATCTTTCCTTGGGCCCATCATTGTCCCCCACACCCTACGGGGAGGTGGAGGATCATAGGGTGGTGGTAACTGAAGAATGAGGTTGTACTTTAGGATTAAAGAGCCCCGTATTCCTTACACTGCACATAAATAAGGCTAAAGAAAAGGAGTGTGTAAAATATTTTTGTTTCCACATCAGAAGTATTTTACATCTCCATATTGAGTAATAAGATACTTGCTCTTTTGGGATCTTCTTTTCATGTTCTTTTGTTTTTATTAATTTTTCATGAAAGTAATTTAAAGTAATTTCTGTGAATTTTTTTCATGCTTTTTATAAAAATCCTTGGAATTGACTCATGATCACCAACAGTTTCTGGCAATAGTTTGTCATAGTTTACTCTGGGAAGCCCTTTAGTTAAGTTTAATATAAAAAGCAAGTGTCAGTCTTTCGAGTTCTTTTTGTTAGAATCAGCCCCTCTGGAACAATAGCAAGAGAGGGTTGTGGGTTTTAGCCTAGAAGCCTCAGACTCAGGAGCTACCTGCTTCCTAAGGCAATTCATCATTAAAGTCATCAAAACAGTAAGTTAGAAGCTTCCCAACAACTATTCTAGTAAAGAGTCAAAAGCAAATATGAAACGTTTCTGTAAAATATTAATAGTTTAAGTGCAAATAAAAATGCAAGCAACCTCCTGGTTTTTTCCCTCCGACTCTTGACACTTGCTAACATGGCTATGCAGTTCTGAAAGAGTATGATATTGTCGTTTTTGTTGTCTTCAAGGAAGGCTTAGCAGTGGTGTTAATTCAGACTCTAAAATCTTTTAGTTCTAACACTCCAAGAAAGGCTGTGTTTGCTGGAAGCATGCAGTTGCTGGCTGGAGTCAAGCTGTGCACGGGAAGGACCTTAACCAACCACCCACACTATGAAGACAACAGCCTGAGAGAGCGAACGAAAGCGGTGAGGCCCCATCTGTGCCTTTTCTTACTTGGTGAACCAGCCGTGGGCTGGGTTTCCCCGTGTTTGGTAAAGATGGGGCGCCATGCTGCACCTCCAGCTCGTATGTTGTGGGGGGAGTCAGAGCACAGTGCACAGCTGCGCCCGCTGGTTCTGAACCGTGGGCACTGCTTCCATTGAGGGCGAGCTGTGCAGGCCACAGGTGTCTCGGGAAGAGCCGAGGAGGCACCTGCCTTGAGGCGTACAGAGGGAAGGTTTGGGGGCAAAGCCCTTAGAATTTTTGAAGTGGGGAAGGGAAGGAAAAGGAATTGAGGAGTACTGGTCACCTATTTTATGGACCATTTCTGTTGTGTGGTGTTAACTTTTTAGAATAGATAATACAGGCCCACGGTTTGAAGTTAGGAACATACAAAAAGAAAGTGAAAAGTTTCCCTCCCACCTCTGTATTCCAGCTACTGGTTCCCCTCCCAGGAGACAAATGGTGTTACCAGCTTACGTAGCCTTCCACAGGTATTTTATGCAGGTATAAATACAAATTTTTTTCTAGATTATTTTCCCCCTTTTTACAAAAGAAGCATTCTACCTCTTGCCTTTTTGGCACTTACTATATTTTGGAGATCCTTTTGTATCAGTATCTTAACAGCTTTCTTGTTATTTTTTAATGCTGTGTAATATTTTATGCGAATGTAGCATATTTAACCATTTCAGTTGTTTCCCTATTTTTTGCATTTATATAAACAGTGTTCCAAATAGACTTGCGTATGCGTCTCACTCTTTACAAGTACAGTGTCTGTCTTTTTACTTCAGAGTCTCAGATGTGGAACTGCTGGGTCAAAGGGTATTGGCATTTGTCATTTAGATAATTAGATGTTATCAAGGCACCCTCTGCACAGATTATATCAGTTTACGGTGCAAGAGGGCGTCTGTTTCCCTCAGTCCTCCCCAGTAAGATTTCAGACTTGTAATGATTCATGTTGGTCCCTTCTTAATGTTCATAGCTGAAAAGTTGTTGAGAAAGTCTTGTTTTGTTTTGTTTTGAGGTGGGATTTGACTAACCTAAAAGCAAATGATTTTTACTAAATCTCCTTTTTTTTTTTTTATAAGAATCATCTAAATTTAGATGCCTGCTAAAATGGGGATTTTTCAGTTGGCCTGAGTGTTCCAGATAGTTCCAAGTTAAGTAGAAGAATGGGGGAAGGTGTCTCTGCTCTCCAGACACAAGGTCCAGTCAGGAGGTGGCCTGTGCTGCTTGGACTGAGAGCTACAGAGAAGACATGTCAGCGTATAGGGTGTCCTTCTATGTCCCACCCTCTCCAAGAGCCAGTCCCCACCTAGGTGCCAAGTGGTATGCCCTAAAAATTGTCATCCTCAAGGTCCTACTGCTCTTCTCCAGTGATGACTTTCAAACCCTTGGAATGCCTTCGGTGTGAGTCCTTGTGCTGGACTGTAGGATGACCCCGCAGTTCTCGCAGGAGAAGCAGCTCGCCTCCCCACCGTTTCGCCCGCCCATGTGGACACGTTGAATTAGGCCCTCATACCCGGTCCCTTATGTCAGAAACTGATCATTAGGAATCAAGGGACAACAGGAAACAGCACCTCTCTCTTCATGAGCCCGTAGACCCGCACAACAGCCCACAGCCTTTTCCCACCACAAAGTCCCAGCACAGAGGACTTTGTTCATCACGGCGTGTGGCAGTGGCGGTAGCGGTGGATGTGAAGGGGGTGCCCCTGTAGCACTGCCACTGGGGCTGCAAGTTGCTCTTGCTCCCAGGAAGGACAGGAGGGAGAGACATGTTCTGGTCTCCTGCTGATTAAGCAGCCATAAAGCAACAGGCGCTGCCCCAGCCTAGGACCAGGGCCGTGCAGGATCCTTTTCCCCACCTGCCATTGTCAGAAACTGGGTCTCCTCCTTACTACACTGCGCCATCACTTCTGAGGGACCATTTCAGTCTGAAGGTCCCTCCTTAAAGGTAGAGACCGTGTCTTACTGCCTCAGCCATGTCATTTAACTTGGCGATGCCATCTTAGAATTGGCATCTACTGGTGAATATATTCATAACTCAAAAAAATACATTATGAACCCAAATGTATTGGGCATGATTCACTCTCCCTCTCCCAAGGCTAAGCAGTTACAATATTCTGTTGGAAATGTCCACACACGCTCCAGGCCTGCAGATGAGTGAGCACAGCAGTGGCCTGGGCAGGAAGAGGAGGGGGACTCAGGTGTTTGGGTCTTCAATTCAGACCCTGTGGGAGGTCATATCGTATTTCTCGATTAACTCCGTGGCAGTTGAGTGGTATTTTACCCAATTGCGTTTGTATCTTGTTCTGCAGGTTTATCAGATATATGCCAAGAGGTCTCCAGAGGAGGTGCATGCCCTCCTAAGGTCCTTCGGCACCGACTACGTGATTTTGGAAGACAGCATCTGCTACGAGCGAAGGCACCGCCGGGGCTGCCGCCTTCGGGATCTGCTGGACATCGCCAACGGACACGTGAGCATGTCCGGCCACGTGCGGGGACTCTCCCCTGGGGGCGGGATTCCAATCTGAATCCTAGGGAAAAAAAAAAAGAAAATCAAGATGTGAACCTGAAAACTAGTTAACTAGCTAAATACAGGTACAGATATAGATATAGCTATATATTAATAGATACATAGTTTAAATAAGTATGTTTACGTGAAACATGTAGAAAAAAAGAATTAAATCTTTTTACACTTTGTGTCTAATAGAATTACATTATGAATCTAGCATTCGCTTTTCTTCCTGCAGAACCCTCTACCTCTGCACTGTAGTGACCCCCCGGGGGGCTGGGCAAGGGGAGACCTAGGAGGGAAGCTCTGGGGGCCCAATTTCACATCAAAAGGAGCAACCCTACCTTTGGCTGGTTTGTATGGTGGGGCTCTGCATAAAATTTATCTCTTAAGGATTTTTCTACCAAAAACAAAACCTCAGCTTTTAAAGCCACTGCTCCAAAGCTTCATATTGGCTCATCCTCAAGCATCTGGGACCATGTGGCCCTTCTCTCCTCTCTAGCCCCAATGGTGGGTTCTCACTGCTCTCCCTGCCCTTCTCCTGGGTGTCCTGTGTCCTCTGGGACACTTTCACAACAAAGGCTCTGTGGCTGAGCTCGCACTGCAGAGCATAAAAGCAACAAGCCACTTCTCCTTCTCCCTGCTGAGAAAAATGTTCTTAGGGCTATGCCAAGTCTCAAGAGAGCAAACAAGATTTTCACCCTTTCGAGGTGCGATGTCTGCTATAATTAATGGTAGAAAAGCTGATAGAGATTTGTGAATAAGTGGGACAAAATGACAAACCTAGCCTAAATTAAAAAAAAAACTTGACTATACAGAATTGGAGATTCAGATTTTTGTGCAAGGAAAATAGTAGTCCGCGACTATCTTGAATTCAGAGGTGGTACAGACCAGAGATGTGTTTAAATTTTGCTTTGTGTGTAACTTGTTCCAACTGGGCCATCTGTTGAGTTAGAGAACTTTCTCTGGTCATAGTAGTCCTCTGTATTTCATTTTTGTGGGAAAGAGTGTATACGCTCCTAAGAACAAGGAGGTCTGAGTTCTACTTCCAGCTTTGCCATTAATGGTGATATTGTGTGACTCTGTACTCTGTTCTCAGCCCTGTTTTGTACTTACGAAGCAGCAGAGGGTGGACCAGATACTCTCCAAGTAGCCATTGACATTGAAATACTATAATTTCACTAACATTCATAAAGAAACCCAATACCTATTTCTGTTTCTGTTGTTTTTTATAAATACGATTTTCCTCTCAAATTGTATTTGGGTTTCTTTTGGTTTTAGATGATGGATGGCCCAGGAGAGAATGACCCCGATTTGAAGCCTGCGGACCACCCTCGCTTCTGTGAAGAAATCAAGAGAAACCTGCCTCCCTACGTGGCTCACTTCACCAGAGTGTTTCAGAACAAAACATTCCACGTTTACAAGCTATCTAGAAACAAGTAACAAAAATTTCTGTCCAGTCTCTATTTTTGATACAGCAAAACTGCATCCTAATGAAACTCAACAGATGAGGTTTCCTATGTACATAGGTAGCCGGCACCTTAAAGCTGTGATATGAGTGAGTTCTCACCGATGTTTACACAAGCATTACCGTCGTCAAAAGTATCTTCTGGGAGCTCAAGTCTTTTTTTGTCTTGTCTGTATCTTTTCTATTAATGTCCTTTAGCCTGAATGTTCACAGCTTTCTAAGAGTGGTGTAGAATTGTGTTGCTGGGGAGAATATACGTTCCATAGATAGCCTGGACAGCCATATACCACGTAGGAAGATGAGCGCCTGTTCAGGACTTGAAATACTTCTAATTTTCAGTTGACTTAAGACAGGTATGGTTGAGTCGAATTGAAAAGATGATTGAATTATTTAATGTTATTTCATTAGTGAAGGCCAATTGGTAGCTTTTTAAAAAGTTCTTTATTGTCCTGTTTCACCTTAATATTTTATAACGCTTTCTAATTGTCATGCTTTTAACATTAACAAAAAAATCATGTTAGTTAGATCTTTGTATCAAACATTTTGTTACACTCTGTCTGAAAGGTAATATGTATCATGTGAGTAGTATGTGTCATGCATTAGAGAGAGAGGAGTGTGGGTGTGTGTGTATATGTATGTGTTTTAATGCTGGGCACAGAAAAGTGTTACAATTTCCATACTGTAAGTCCTTAAAGGGGCAGAAATGTATGTAGCCAAGTAGAATCTGTTACTGTTCAGTGTTGTTATTTTAAAACCTACTGATACTCTTGAACTTCTCTCTCCTGCAAGAAAATAGTTTTGCTTTATTTCTTACTCACTTCAATTTACTGGGTTAGCAAAGTTTTGTAAACTTTTTGTGTTTTTAGCCTTTGTATTTTTTGCAGCCTAGACCTTGCAAAGTCTGAATATTTTTAAAATGTTATATCTTAACTAGTTCACTAATACAGTATTTTTAGCAGACAGCATTTTCATACCAAGTTTGAATTGTGGTCTCCAATCTTACTGTGAGGGCCCTGGTAACATTGTTCTTTTCCTTCATAAAAGGTAACCAAGTGCCTCTAAGTCATGCTTATTTGTACCAACAAAGAGGATTATATGTACCTGCTCAGAATTTTTTGATAATTGCTTTTATAGTTAATTTCCAATGATGGGTACCTGTAAAAGCTGCTGATATGAGCACTTAATTAAATGACTAATGAAATTAGCTTTCTTCCCTGTTCTTGCCAGTTGGAAATGATGTAAATATTTCTCATTGCAGTTATATTGAAGTAAATTAACATAGGCATCAAGAGGGATATATCACATTTTCAAATGATCTTACAGCCAGCTACTGCTTACCAAACAGCATTCAAAAAAAAATTTACACTATCATCTTAGACATAAGGATACTCAGCTTTTATCAAAAGATATTTAAATAAAAAATTGAGAATAGTTGGGTTATTAAATTATACTATTGAAACTTTCAAATTATATCTTTTCTATATCCCTTAATAAGGTTGGAGACCACTACAGTTTAGGATAATACAATAATAAGGCATTTTAATCAGTATTAAAACTTTAATTAAGCCAGTAATGATGCATGCCTCTTGGAGCTGACAGCATGGGTCAGTGCATCCTTCAGCGAGTGCCTTACTCTAATTGAAACCAAGCACATGTAAGGTACAGTTTGTTAGACTTTGTGGTTTTGTTCTTAAAATCCTCTGTTACCTTTTCAGATGTATGTAAACGTATTTTAAATATTTCTGTATGTTTTCGTCTAAGCATTTGGGCACTTGGAGTCTCAATATACAAAACATGCACTTAAATCTTTATGCTTATCATCACCACAACAGTGCATACAGTGATTTTTTTTTCATTATTTGGGTGTCATTGTTTCCAAAACATTCAGTGTCAGTCTTCAGTGAAAAATATAAAGTGCCAAAAAAAAAATCTTGCAAGACAGAATCCATACTACACTCGTTCCAAGACACTGTGACCATGTACAGTAGAAGTTCTTCCTGATGACCAAATCTCTCAACAAATCATGTTAAATATTTTTAGCACATGTCAGTTATTGTCTTATGTGACCTTCTCATTGAAGTACACGTGAGGAAAGAGAGGAAAAGCATCTATCTGACTTCTGGCTCTGGTTTCTAGCCTCTCCTAATAAGCTGAAGCAAGAGAACTGTGTCCTAAGCCCCATGCCACACAGACTTTGGTGGCTGTATTAATACTTGGTAATAGCCACAAATAATGGCTCTGTATTTTATGGATAGAAAAGCCACTTGATTTTGCTTCTGAGTTAGCAGTCAAAAGACCTCTAAGTACAGTAGAAGTGCTCTTCACTGGCCCTGCTTATGTGACTCCCCAGACCCGGAAGTCTCCGTCCCTCTTGTGACCTGCCTGCCCCAGCACAGCTGGGAGGTCTGCTCTCTGCTGTTCACAGCGCTCTTGTTCCCTCCCGCCCTTGAGTTCTATGCCCACACCAGATTTCTCCATACAAGCTCTACTTCTTATTGTAAACAGACAACTCAATTACTTACATAAACCTAGGAAATATAGGTGTCAAAAGAAAGAGTTATTTCTGCAAAAATTAAGTTGAATGCTTTGGTAAGACTTGATAAAAGTTGAGTTGCTGATAAAGGTTGCTTTTGAATTAGATGTGGTTACGAAAATCATAAAATATTGAGAAAAACATAAAAATCAAGAAAATTTCTGAGCTTAGATTGCTTTGCAGATTGATTTAAGAAGAACTCATTCCACCTTTAAAAATCTAAACCAATAGGAAAGTGTTAAAATGTACCCAAATCATGTTACTGATACGATTTATGCAAGAAGTAGCACTACAGTCATTGGACCGTAATACAAAGGAAAGGCCTTGTCTTTACATCAGAAGATTAGTAAATAAACATACAGTTACACATTTTAAGTTATGATTCCCTGCTTTAACCTACTTCCTTCATTAAATGACCAACTACTGGTACTGATCACAACAGTTATGAGAGATTCTACTGTAGTTGAAAGGTTCCAGTTACTTTTATTACAGGCTTTTTTAAAATAGGGATTGATTTCAAATAGGTGTTATGTAGGCAATTTGCTGTCCTTAAAGATGATTTTCTTGACCTCTGTTGAGATCAAGTCTACAACTACGTGTGTGTGTGTATGTTTTGAGTGGGTGCTGTCAGGTGGCCAGGGCACATACAGATATTTCATCTGACCTACATCTTTATTTCACAATTAACTAAAAATAAAAATGTGTTTTCTGATTCTACATTAACTTTGTCTAAGATGTAAAAATTTTAGCTTATCTTTGGTCAAAATCTATATGAATTAACATAGAAGTATTTGATTTTTAAAATTTAATTCAAATCTTGGAATCAATGGGAAGATACCAAAATGTTCTCAGATTATATACATCTTGGTTAATATGCTCCCCAAATGCTTTATACATGGCAACCTTTTGGCCTCAGAGTGTTTGTTCATGGAAAAAAGTTTTTGAGATGAGAGGGTTGCTTACTTTCTTGTGGCAATTGATTTCTGGTTTTTAACATCCTATGGGTAAAATCTTACAAAGAGGTTTTATAATTTGTTGTACTGAATTGTATGGAGATTATATACTAAGTAAAGTTCTTTTAAGTTATACAAGATGAGTGTCTTACATTTCTTTGAAGGTCAAAAACCAAGGAACCTGCTTATTGAAGTGATTAAATATTTGCTAAATAGAGTAAATCAGCTGGATTTCAGCCACTCTAATAGGTGTGTAATGATATTTCATTGTAGTTTTAATTTCCGTTTCCCTGATGACAAATAATGTTGAATATCTGTTCATATGCTTTTTACATCTCTGTATCTTCTTTGGTGAAATGTCTATTTAGATCTTTTGCCAATTTTTCAATTGGGTTTTTTTCTTTCTTATTAAGTTTTAAGAGATACTTGTATATTTGGGATTCAAGTCCATTATCAGATATGTGTTTTAATAATATTTTCTCCCATGCTATGGGTTGTCTTTCCATTTGCTCAGCAGTGTTTTGCACAGAAAAGACGTTATTAATTTTAGTAAAGTCCAACTTACCGGTTTTTTAATTCGTGAGTTGTTCCTTTGGTGTTGATACTAGAATAATGCTGGCCTCAAAGAGTAAACCATGAAGTGTTTCCTCTGATTCTATTTTCTGGAGGAGATTGTGGAGAATTGGTATTATTTCTTCCTTACATGTTTGGTAGAATTCACCAGTGAGGTTTTAGACCATCCGGGCATAATGCTTTTTTTTTTTTTCCTTTTTTTGGAAGGTTACTAATTGTTGATTCCGTTTCACTAGTAGATATAGGGCTACTCAAATTATCTGTTTCTCCTTGTGTGAGTTTTGGTGGGTTATGTCTTTCAAGGACATCCACATGCACAAAAATGTACCTCGATATAGACCTTACACCTTTCACAACAATGAATTCAGACAAATCACAGACCTAAATGCAAACTGTAAAACTATAAAACTTCTAGAAGACAACATAGAAGAAAATATCATTGACCTAGAATTTGGTGTTGAGTTTTTTGTTACGACACCAAATTCATGTCATTGATAAAGATGTGCATATGGGTATTGTCTAGAGAGGCAAGAAACGGGAGATGAAAGCACCCCTCTGAGCCCTTTCTGTCAGCTGTAATTCCTTACACTGTCTCCCCACACAGTAAATGAAGACAAATCTGAAGGCGAGACAGAAATACACCCTTAGGGCTCCAGACCATTTACATACCAAAAGCACATTAGTCAAAAGCACTAGGGTATCAAATGGGTGTCACATCCAATTTGTTTAAACAGACATAATATGTAAATAATTGTAGCCAAATATGTCATTGGACAGTTTAGAACCATAACTTTTTTTTTGATCCTAAAGTCACAAAAAGCTCAAGTTTAACTCCAGACAAACAAAACTGTCAATTGGAGGGGAAAAAAAAAAGTCTTTGGCTTAACTCAGAAAATCTGTTCAACTTTGTCCCACGGTCAGTGATTGATAGATTAAATCTTTAGAAAGATCATAAAAGTTTGTGTGTTTAAAGCAAGATGATTTTTGTTAATAAAGCTGAATGTTCTGACAGGGAACAGTTAGAAAAGGAGCCAGCCGAGGAGGAAGCGGACATTCAACAGACCAGTGTCTCATATGGCTAAGAAGCCCTCCATTGATGTCTCGGCTGCAGGAGAGAGGACACAAAGGACACCACCATCCCCACCTCTGAGGCTGGATGACAGGCCCTAATGGTATTGTGGGGGGGGGGGGGGGGGCCACCGGGGGGGGNGCCCTAGGGGGGGGGGGGGGGGGGGGGGGGGGGGGGAGCCACCTGGGTGGAGCCATCGCTCAGCAACTTCCTTGTTCCGTGAGCACTGTGTCCTCACCCATGGATGGAGAAAGTCATGATGCCGATTCTCATGAGGACATAGAATTAAAGGAAGCGATGTAGCTGGACCTTACAAAGGGCCAGCACATCACAGGTTCTCAGCAATCCCCTGCCCACCACTTCTCGTTCCACCTTTGAAAATTATTAAGAGATATTCCCAAATGCATGAGAGAAATGTACATTAAACCTGCACCAAGATACGCCTCTCACTTATCACATTAGCAAATACGGAATCCCTGTGTGACAGAGGTGGCATTACAAGATTAGAACATTCCATAATAGTGTTGGGACAATCTGGACAGAAAAAGATGAAACTGGAGTCATACCTTTTACCTGTTGGGTAAAATTCCTCATGGATTATAAATGTTTAAATTGGAAAGAAAAAACTTTAAAAATGCCTGGAATAAAATATAGGACAACATATTATCTTGAGTATAGAAGGATTTCTTAAACAAGACAGAGAAAGCACTAACTATAAAAGAAAATATCGATAAATTTTACATTTGGTATGTACCTGTAGTCCCAGCTACTTGGGAGGCTGAGGCAGGAGATCATTTGAGCCCAGGAGTCCCAGGCTATAAGCGCTATGATCATGGCTGCGAATAGCACTGCATTCCAGCCTGGGCAACATAAACCCTGTCTTTAAAAAAAAAAAAAAAGATTAAGAACTTTTGTTCACTGAAAAATACCATGCAAGTTATGTGAGATGTTAACATAGAGGAAGCTGGGTAAAGGGAATACAGGAATTTTCTAGACTCTGTTGCTGCTCTTTCATAAGTCTTGAATTATCTCAAAATGAAAAGTTTAAAACCAGAGTGGTGCCCCCTTATCTGTAAAGGATAGGTTCCAAGACCCGCAGTGAATACCTAAAACCACGGATAGTACCAGACCCTACATACACTATGCTTTTCCTATACATTAACAGGCAGATAGTGTATACAGCATAGACACACTGAACAAAGGGACTACTCACATCTGGGTGGAATGGAGCAGGACAGCGCAAGATTTCATCATGCTACTCAGAGCAGCGCACAGTTTAAAACTTAAGAATTGTTTATTTCTGGAATTTTCTATATAATACTTTTGGACCTCAGTTGACTGTGGGTAGCTGAAACTAGAAAGCAAAGCTGCAGATAAGGAGGCACTATTGTATAGATTAAAATGAAAAGACAAGCCACAGATGGGGGAAAATATTTGCAACACATGTAACCAGCCAAAGGACTAATGTCCAGACTATATGAAGAACTGCCACACGCGTCAGTAAGAAAAAACATGTAAATAACCCAGTAGTAAAAAGCATATGCACCCAAAATACTAAAAATGAAAATAAAAGCATGGACACTCATTTCACAGAATGGCCCGTAAATGTGAAATTGATCCTTCACCTTATTAGACGTCAGTGAAATTCAACTGAATTACCACCATGTGTATGTGATGCACCTTAAAACACTTCGGTAAGTATCCTCAGTGGGGTGACGAATGAGAAGGGGCCGGTTATACTATTCTCTCTACTTAGGTACATTTGAGAAGGTTCATAAAGATTTAGAAAAAGAAAAACAAAAACATACAGTGAGATACTGCTTTCCACTCAATTGATTGGCCCAAATTAGGAAGGCCAACATGTTTTAGTAAGCATGTGGACTGGTAGGAACTGCCAAAATCCCTCTAGAAAAGGGCATGGAAATTTTGCAATGTTGAGCACATGCACATTCTTTGACCCAGCAATTCCCCACTATTGTGCACCTAGAGGAAATACTGCACATGTGCCCCAAGAGACATGTGGAAGATTATTCACAAGAAATATGATTTATAATAGAAAAAAAAATTAGAAAGCAATAACCCACATGTCCATCATTAGGAAAACGGCTAGATAGAGCTATGGTCACAGAATGGACTTCTCACTGCGGTAATGAAAATGGGTAAACTACAGCTACATGCACCAATACAGATGAATCTTAGAAATACAGTATCGAGTGGTAAAAGCAGGTCATAGAAAGCCACATACAGGTTGACATAATTGTTATAAAATTCAATAAGAGGCTAAACAATATATTATTTAAGGATAGATATACATGTAATAAACTTATTTTTAAACAAGGGAAAGAAAAGCTTTGGGATGGTGGTTACCTCTGGAAAGAAGACAGGTTATGTATGCAACACCCCAAGGACAGGCAACTGAAGAGGTAATTGCTAGAGAGAAATTCCCAGTCATTATGTATATGCTAGTTATTATGTATATTATGTATATGTTTATGATAACACTAAATTATATTCTAATAGATTACTTACATAAGCAGTGGTACATGTATGCGGCAGGTGTTGTGCATCCATCAAGAATCTTGTTCTCACTGGGCATGGTGGTTCACACGCTGTAATCCCAGCACTTTGGGAGGCCAAGGCAGGAAGATCATTTGAGGCCAGGAGTTCAAGACCAGCCAGGGCACCATAATGAGACCCTATCTGCAAAAAAAAATTTAAAAATTAGCCAAGTGCAGTGGTGCACTTATAGTTCTAGCCACTCAGGAGGCTGAGGTGGGAGTTGGAGGTTGCATTGACCTATGATTATGCCACTACACTCTAGCCTGTGTGACAGAGTGAAACTCTGTCTCTAAAAAAAAAAATCTTCTCAATGACTACCTTAGGATCTCAGAAAATATATCATTTAATGGGAGAAGTTTCAGAACTGCACAGAGAGACTAGATGAAGGTGTACCCAGCCCCCTCTGACTGTAAATGCCTAAAAATGGCAGGTGTACATACACATATACATGTCTATTTTTACATCTGTGAACAGTGCTGAAAAAGGTACCTTCGATGAACCCCAGTGATTAGGAGGAATACCTGAAGTTCACAAGGCAAGATGGGCCTGATTTGGAGAACTTGCCGGCCTAAAACATGCCCAGGAGAGGACTCATGGAACACGGGAGCAGCGGAGGTGCTGAAGCAGGAGGGGTGGCCCTGGGGTGTCCAGCCAGATGCTGGCCAGTGCTGTAGCCATGGCCAAAGGCGGGTCCACTCACTCTGCTCCGCAGGCCGTGCCAAGCAGGGAGTAGCAAAGAGGATGCTTCTGGGAATCCATGAAGCAAGAATGGGATGTATGAAAACGAACACGTAAAAGTCTTGGAAATGAGTGGATGGGCCAAGGAACAAGATGAGGAGCAAGTGAGCAAGTGAGGAGCAGCGTGGTGGATCTGGATACATGCAGACCAGGAAGCCTGAAGGCTGGGAGGTCTGAGGCACCAGAGTTCTCAACAGCTGGAGATCCACAAGGAGAGGAAAGAAATGAATCGAGTAATCAGAGCTCAAAAGAGATGAGTCCACAGAGCATCACATAGGAAGAATGAAAAAGAGACCTGCCCTAGATCCAGGGTGTGAAGTTCAGGATGAGAGAGAAAAAGAACTCTTAGAAGCTTCCAAAGAAATACTTCCTACAAGAAACAAGAATCAGTAGACTCATCAACAACCCCGAATAAAAGACAACGGAGCAACTTTTTCAAGATTTTGATGGAAAACTATCCTGCACTTAGAGTACTGTTCCCAGCATGATTACCTTTCAGAACTAAGGGTCTGGTGACAAACACAGCCTTCAAGGAGTCAGCAAATATACCACATTAGTGAAGAAGGATACCAATACATGTGTAGAGAAGTCTTGATAAACAGATTATGTTGCTAGTGACCCTAGCAGGGAGATGGGAGGAAATGAGAGCTGCTTGCAGGAGGGAACAACACGGATAGTGGCGAATTCTAAATCTTAGGAGAATTTGATCATTGATCCAATTCAAGGGAATCATTGATCCCAAGGAAACCCAGATCGTCATCTACTTGGGACGCTCTCCTCCTCCCAGTGAGAAGCCATTCACACGGTGTGCAAGGGTGAGAAGTAGAAGACACAGCCTGTTGAAGAGATGGCTGTACTTTTCGCGCCACTGAAAACCCCGGAGTGTTATGGATACAGTAGTTCCTCCATATCTGCAGTTTTGTCTTCCATGGTTTCAGTTAGCCCACAGTCCACCACCATCTGAGAGTATTAAAGCGAAAATTCCAGAAATAAACGTTCCATGTCTTAAAATTGTGTGCTGTTCTGAGTGGCATGATGAAATTTCGCAACATCCCACTTTGTCCCTCCCAGGACGTGGCTCCTCCCTTAGTCCAGCTCTCCAGGCTGTCTGCACACAACCTACTTGTGGGTCGCTCAGTGGCCGTCTGGGTGATCCGATTAACTCTCATACCAGTATGGCAGAGCTTGTGTTCAAGGAACCCTTCTTTTACTAAATAACGGCCCCAAAGCTCAGGGTGGTGATGCTGGCATATTATAATAATTGTTCTATTTTATTATCATCTGTTAACCTCTTACTATGCTTAATTTATAAATTAAACTTTATCATAGGTATGCATGTGTAGGAAAAACATAGTATAGATAGGGTTCAGTACTATCGGAGGTTTCAGGCATCCACTGGGGGTCTCAGGATGTATCCCCTGTGGATAAGAGGGGACTACTGTACCTGGCACAAAATCTTTTGAAAATTAAACCAAAGGCACACACGTGTCCCCGTGCCTAGTGAGGCGAGTTCTGTTGCACTGAAAGTTATTTATGGTGAGCTTTATTTGTCATGTTCTCTGTCTTTTCTGGGCCAGGAGCCAAACCCAGCACAGCCCCACCTCAGCCATCTCCGATATTGCGTGTAGAAATGCCCATGCACCTTGAAAAAGGTCTTTCCTGAGAATGAGTGACCTAGGGCCATTTTCTCCTTATCAAATCATGATTTAAAAATATGACAAAATTTAAAAACAAAATATGACAATAAAACCACATAATTTGCTAAAGATAGAATTGTTGGATCTGATATATCACAAAACCTTACCACGATGGTGAAGCAATACAGAAAAAGGTACTGATGGTTAATTTTATGTGTCAGCTTTGAGTTCCCAGTTTATAAAGTGATTTATAGCTTCATAATCACCAAACAGGTGAAACAACACTTTTAAGATGACAGAGTGACCTGGTAAGACTTCTTAAAATTAAAAAGCACATTCTTTTTAGCCAATATTCTATCATGGTACATTAAATAAAAAAGAGGACCTTGCCTACAATTTTTTTTTTTTTTTTTTTTTTTTTTTTTTGCATAAAATTTTAAGTTCTCAGTCTTTTAGTAAGATGGACACAAGTTAGCTCTGTAGAATTTTGGCTGAATAATTAAGTTAGGATTCAGCTGCTTGCTTGGAATAAGATTGAAAAAGATAAAGAAATTAAGCCTTTGGCCATTTTACCCCAAAATATAATTTCTTCATTATGAGGAACAAAACAGAAAAGAAGTTAAAGAACTTCCTTAATAAAAGCACTGAACTGCCACAAGTCTAATAGACTATTAGGGCCTAGATGAAGATGGAAAATTACCTAATAAAAATTGCAATTTGCATAGATTTGCCCCATAATTACAAAACTTATTAAGCTCTATTTTCCAGATACTATAATGGGGTTCACCTTTCATTTAATGCAATTTGTGATCACTGACTACTGCAGGCAGCAAACGTTGGTAAAATCAAATCCATAATTACATTTTTGGTTCATACGTGAAAGACTGAAATATTCATTAGCTGATATATATACTATTTGTTAAAATTAAGTAGAATGAAAAATTCTAAAGAAGGTTCTACTCAATTCTTTAGCTTTTCAGGGCTTTGGGGCCATTGATTCTGTGCAAGCCATGGATATGAAGGTTACAAAACAGGGATAGGAAACACTCACTTTGGGTCTGTATTCATTCAGTCTATGGTAAATGGTAAATGTTTGTTATTACTGAATGTCATTCAGTAAATGGTAAATGTTTGTTAAAATCTTCCACATGTGTGGTTCTGTCTGCAAATGTCTGTTTCATGCTGAACCTTCTAAGTCCCAACTGCCTTACGGTTTTGTGACAGACTGAGACAGTAAGGCCCCAATGAGTCATGCCTCCCTGGGTTCACGTCCCTTTTCAATATGACTCTGTGGCCCCTCCCATCGAATCATAAGGTCTATTTCCACTGGAATTTCAGAGCAACAAATTTCAGAGCAACAAATCCGTTGCTCCAGTGAGGTCTTGCAGAGTGTGCTCTTGAAGTCAGTGCTTCCACATCTCAGTACTCCCAACATCATCATAATCGTACAGCAGACTCTCAAATACACAAATTGATTGATAGTTTGATTGGTGAATTTATTCTAAGGTAAAATGCATTAATATTTGCCTGAAGGTTGTTCTTTCCCAGAGATCGGTTTAAAAGCGCAGTGAGGCTGCTCTGGGGCTCCCGTCCCAGACTCTGTGGCCCCTCCCATCAAGTCCGTAAGGTCTATTTCCACCTAAATCCAGGCTGGCCTGTGGCTTGCTTTGGCCAGTAGAATGCAGCAGATGTGAGCCTGGGCCATAAGAAGCCTTCATCTTCTGCCTCTTGCATTGTCCCTGCTGCCGTGGCAGCGAGGATGATGGGAGACCGGGTACCGGGAGAGGTCTGGCAGATGGCCAGCACCAAGACCCCAGACGTGAGGAGGCCAGCTTGGACCCTTGAGCTTCTAGAAGGCTTCAGTTATGTGAGTAGCCCTCCCCATGAGGTCCCCACGAGGACTGCCTCACTTCCAGAAGCCTTCCTCACCTCACTACTCCTCACTGCCTCATGCCCTTCCTTCCCACCAGACTTGGTTAAGTCTCTCTAGGCTCTGAGTATCAAAACCCTCTCAGATCAGGTTAAAAGGAGAATTTATTTTGCATCAGAAAAGTCATCCAAACTTGAAAATAGATAAAATAGATTTGCTGGGTGTTCTTTGGGGACAGTCCTGCTTTTTCATCCTTGATTGACTTTCTATCAACTTGGCTATTTCACGTCTCTGTAGGGGCAAAGGTGAATTTAAGAGATTTTCGGGGTAGATATGCAAATAATCTCTGACCAAGTAGAAAAGATAACCCTAGATACAGAGTTTTTTAATCTGTTGAAAATTAACCAAGTTACTATCTAAACCAGCAATCCTAACATTCCTTTATTAAGTCTCCTGAAACAGCCAGTCCTTCAAATGCACTTTGAAACAGTTTTAGCATCTTCCTGGTCTCCATATTAATTAATGAGTCAAGGAAAATCTTTGGCACTCGTTCTTTTGATTGCTGAATCATGTTATTTAATCTTTTGTAAATTATACCTTAGAATAAGGCCCCAAAAAGGGTTTCAGAGAACCCAAGGACTGGAGGAACTATTCAGCCTCGCGAGGCAGCCGGTACCCCATGGTCTATTTCTCTCTCTCTCTCTCTTTCTGTCTCTGCTGCACTCTCCTCTCCCCTCCTCTCTTTCCTCACCGTTAGGGAAAACACCCACCCCACAACCCTTAAGTTTGCACATTCTCGATTTAGAGGAACAGCCCAGACTGACCACAGTTGCAGAATCTTAAATCTATTTCTAAGAGAAAGACCAAGAACGCTGCAGTTTGGTCCTGGCATCTGTTCCTTGAGCACTAGAAGGACAAGGACTAGACTGAGAAGTGTCTGCATCTGTGTGACCAAAAACATCACTGCAGCCCCCTAGGACCAGGCAGTGGCCAGCCTGAGGCCCTCACTGCCTCTGGATACCAGAAGTGAGCTGAGCCTGTAGAGAGAATGGGGTGTGGGTGTCCTGATGTTATTAATCTCCCCTCTCAGATTCACCAGCGTTTTTTTTTTTGCTTGATTAGCATTGCCAAAATTTAAGTCATTTTAAATTTTTTTCAAGAGAACTATTCCCTATATTAAAAATTCCACTCTAGTTCTTCTCTCTAATTTGTTGTTCTCTGATTTTGTCTCCATTGGTTCCATTTTTATTTTTCTCAGCTTTATTTTATTGGTTTTCTAGCTTTTTATTGAATATTGAGTTCGCTTATTTTCATCCTCTCTTGCCTAATAATGAAAACACTTCATCCTCCTACTCTGAGCAAAGATGTGGCTACATCTCTCATAACCTTTGGTGCTTCATGTTCTCCCGGTTTCTAATTTCTAAGGAGCCTGGGATTGCTACTTGGGTCTGCTCCTTGACAGAAGGGGTACTTAAAAGGCTTATTTAGCTTCCAGAGCTTGAACTTTTTTAAATTAACCTTTTGTAATTGATTTCTAGTTTTACTGTTGTCAGAAAATGTGCCCTGTGGCACACCTTGCCGTGTGGAACTGGAGATTTTTCCTCTTGTGGCTGTTGCGTAGGTTCTAAGATAAGGTGATTATACCCAGACCAGAATGCCCCATGGATTCACAAATCAACCTTATTACAAAGCTTCTAACTCTTTTGTTTTTCCTGTTTGACCTGTCAAAGATTGAGAATGGTATGTTGAAATGTCTCACTGTGATTTTCCCTGTGACAATTTATTCTTGAATTTCCTCGAGTTTTGCTTTATACATTTCGACTTCAGTAATTCGCTACATTTGTGTTAGTGATACGGACATGTTCATTGTGAATCATACCTTCTGGACCGTTAATATGTTGACCGAAATCTATATCACATGTTCATCACATAGCCCCAGTTTTTTATTGCATCTGCCTGATACTCAAATATTTGAGCATCTGCCACGTGCCAGGCACTGTGCCTGGCGCAGGAGACAGAGTGGTGAACGGAACCAACAAGGTCCCTGTCCTTACAGAGCTCCTAGTGGAGGAGAAAGACGGTGATCAAATTTAGCAACAATGTTAGACTCACACGCTCACGCACACACTCTCACATTCACACGTTCTCACGCACACTAATGCTCTCAAACACGCACACACCATTATGTGCTTGCATGTACGCAGACACACTGGCGCTCACACACATACACACTTGATCACACGTGCACACATTCACACGCTCACGCACATTTCAACCTGTAAAAGTATCCCTGTGGGATGGACTGTTAGGAAGGGAATTTGGGGGTTGAAAGTCATGGGCATTTTAAATGGAAAAAAACCGCCAGGTTTTTGTTCTCTAAAGACAGTATTCCCACCAGCTGGGCAGGAACGCTTCTCCCCATACCCTTACCAACACAGAATTTTTTTCTAGATTTTGACATTTAGGCTGGTCCAAGAGGTGACAGTGCCATTTTTGCGAGTATATTAGTATTTCTTTGATTCATAAACATGAGCACCTTTTCCTGTACATTTATCTTGTCTATGTTTAGAAGCCTTTTACTCATTCTATTAACACTTTGCTATACTCACAAATGTTTTCAGTTTTGTTGTTTGTTGTTTAACTTAATTGATGGTGTGATGTGTATATAAGTTTTTAAATTTGGAGTGCCCTCTTTTTTCTTCTGTTGCTTCTAGATTTCTTTTCGTCTCTTGGATTATGAAAACACGCTCCTATATTTTCTTCTGCTACTTTAGCAATTCTTTTTTTGCTTTTAGAGTTTTAATCTATCCAGACTCTTGTGAATAATATGAAAGCAGAGATGTAATTTCTCCCTAAATGAATAGCCAGTTGTCCTGGCAACATTTATTGATTAATCAATGAACCAGTCCCCACCAAAAGTGAAATACTATTGCCAGAGCAAGGGGTAGTAGAGAAAAGGGATGCTGGGCAGAGGGAAAAAAATGAATGTGTAATTCCAGTGCATAAGATTTTCTTTCCAAGTCGTAGAGACTCTATTCTGAAAGGAAGCAGCAACTGCGTGGTGAGGAGCCATTTCCAGCCCACGGAGAGCTTGCTTTATTTAGGGAAGACAGATCTTGTTTCATGGAGACCAGGCTTTTGGTCTGAGTCCAAGATGCAAAGAAGTAGCCACCCAGCCGTGAGCAGAGGCCCCAGATCTCGGGAAACAGAAACCCCAGGAGGAAAGGCAGCGAATACAGCATGCAAGCTGTGATGAACACTTCCACAGTGACCAGTTTAATACAAAGAGCCAAGTCCTTTGTTTTGATAAATCTCAAATGCTTACCTTGAAGAGAGAGGTTGTCATGGTAACACTCTCAGAGACAATATCTTCACCATAGACCAGTTGTTTAAACTCTAGAGAACAATCTTTTCCTCTGTGATGACAATTAAAACCCAACAAGGAGACCGAACCTGGCAGCACCAGTATGGACCACAGGAAGTGGTATGAAAACCTTCACTGGTTTTCAAAAACACTTCAAAAATGGTACAAGGACTTAAAGATATATGACACCTTTTTTAAGAGCTAATATCAATTGTTGCTTAGCATGATAATTATAATAATATTATAATGAGTTTGCTTTTTTCAAATATGAGTACATTTAATGCTAAATTAAAATACACAGCCAGGAGTGATATGCAGTCATCCCTGTAATCCCAGCATTTGGTGAGGCAGAGGCAAGAGGATTGCTGTAGCCCAGGAATTCAAGACCAGCCTGGACAACATAGTGAGATTCTGTCTCTGCTAAAAAGAAAGAAGAAAAGTTAGCCGGGCATGGTGGCTCACACCTGTAGTCCCAGCCGCTTAGGAGGCTGAGGTGGGAGGATAATTTGAGCCCAAGAGTTCATAGGTTACAATGAGCTGTGATGGTGCCTCTGCACTCCAGCCAAGGCAACAGAATGAGAACATGTCTCTAAAAAAAAAAATTAAGTAAAATAAAATAAATTTAATTAATTAAAATACATGAACCTAAACGGTCTCCATCCTCATCACCTGCAGCTTCTAAACCATTGTCGTATGTCTTAACCCTGTTTCTGGGCAAGAAGCACCTGCAGCCTGACAGAACAAGGCTGAAACTGGGCTCGGCACCTCCCAGACATGTGGCTACAGCACCACAGTGCCTGCTGGGGGGTGCGGAAGGTGTAAGGGAAAGCAGCTGTGAGAAAAGACCATCACACAGGTGTGTGCTGGGTTATGGGAACCAGCAGAGGGTAGTGAAACAATTAGGGCTGGCACTACCAGGAAGATGTCATCACCCTGGGCTAAAGGGGTCAAGGGAGGGAGCAGTCTTTCTGGAGTCCCGTGAGGACTGGGGTTATGGGAGAGGGACCCCTCAGCACGAGCTATAGCCGTAGGAGGCTGCCAGGTGCAGAAGCAGGCTCTGGAGTTGGCATCCTTCGTGGACAGGCCACCTGCTTTGGTTTCCTCATCTATAAAGAGTGGACAATAATACTACCAATGTCATGGGACTAATGATTAAAATTTATACGGTCCCTGACTTACAGTTTTTGACTTTATGATGCTATGAAAGATACACGCCTTCAGCAGACACCGTACTTTCAGTACCCATACAACAATTCTGCTTTTCACTTTCAGTACAGTGTTTAGTAAATTATATAAGATAGTAATTTTATGATGAAATAGGCTTTGTGTTAGCTAATTATTATGAAATAGGCTCTGTGTTAGACAATTTTGCCCAACTGTGGGCTAATATAAGCGCTGTGAGCATGTTTAAGATAAGCCACCTGAGCTGTGATGTTCGGCAGGTTAGGTGTATTAAATGCATTCAGTCCCCAGGTCACACAAGGCAGGAATGAAGAGTGGGGTGGGGGAGACAGAGCATAAGAGAGCGGCAACTGGCAGTATACATAAGGGAATAAGTAGGGTATGGGTCACTGTAAGTCCACAGGGAAATGCCTGAATGGCCCTTTTAAAGGAAGCAAGGAGGGCTGGGCCCGGTGGCTCACGCCTATAATCCTAAAACTCTGGGAGGCCGAGGTGGCTGGATTGCTCAAGGTCAGGAGTTCAAAACCAGCCTGAGCGAGACCCCGTCTCTACTATAAAAAAATAGAAAGAAATTAATTGGCCAACTAACATATATAGAAAAAATTAGCCGGGCACGGTGGCACATGCCTGTAGTCCCAGCTACTCGGGAGGCTGAGGCAGGAGGATTGCTTGAGCCCAGGAGTTTGAGGTTGCTGTGAGCTAGGCTGACACCATGGTACTCACGCTAGCCTGGGCAACAAAGTGAGACTCTGTCTCAAAAAAAATAAAAAATAAAATTAAAAAATAAAGGAAGCAAGGAAAGAAAGCAGGTGCCCAGTCTGCTAGACAGGAGCTTTGCCTCTAACTTCTTGTGTCTGGCCACTGGCTTGGACGTGGTGTTCTCACGGCCAGGCAGCACCCTTCACCGTGTTGCTCCCACTCCAGGGAGTCAGTCCATAAGGTATGTGGAATAGACATGCAAGCATAGTAATTACAGTTGCAGACATAAACGTTAGAAAAACTAGAAAATGGCGTAAAGGGACTGAGAAGGGAAGATAAAGAGGCAGGGGACTGTTTCCATTATAAGTAATTTTCTATTATTCTTTAACCATGTGCACAAATGGATAAAACAATTTTTCACTGAAGATCATTTCACGACATCTCACCATATCTTTGCTAATATCCAACAGGTGGGTTTGCCATTTTAAAAAGATCCAGTGAGCACAGGGGAGAGGCTGACAGAGAGATTGAGAGACTCGCATCTCTGTCCGTCACAGTGCACGGACTGTACCTGGAAACTGATTATAACAAGCTACAAAGCACTCGAGTCATCTGAGCACTTACTGATCAGACATTTCATAATAAGGAATTGCAAGGAGAAGGAGGCTGATAGGATAATGATTCTGTGGATTTTCTTTTTTTACTATTAATAGTTCTTATTTTTTAGAAATACATACTGAAATATTTACAGATGAGATGGTACGATGTCTGGGATTGCTTCCAGATCCGCCGGGGGGGAGGAGGGTACGGATGAAACCAAACTGGCTGTAAGTTGATAACGTGGAGTTCATCATACTATTTGCTCAACTGGCGTGTATGTGTGAAACTCCCTACATTAAAGACAGAGAAGAGGAATGTGTATATGAAGTGGCAACAGCACACATTTTGACATCTTATTTTTAAAAATTAAATATATGCTGTTCTGTTTCAAAATAGAAAGCCCTAATTTGGGCAGATCGTCCCCTTCGAAGGGATTTGAACATAAATTTCTGAACCCCAGGACTGGAGTGTGGGTGCTGCTGGCGATGCTCTGGCTCTCAAGCCACAGAGGAACCGGCAGTGCATGGAAGGGGGGCATTCATCATGCTCCCCAAAGTCCGAGGACCCCCCCAGATAGTCCCGAGTCCCTCTCGAACCCCAGGGTAGCACCTGATTCACTTGGGCTGGTTTGCCATGCCAGACCAAGGTGCCGCTTTGGCAGAGAGGCGGAAGATCATGAAGTAGGAGGGGAAGGTGTGGGCCACGGTCTGAGGGAGAAAACCAGACGGTCTGCTAGAACAGTGCATACAATAGGCACTTAATGTTTGCCTGGATCGGTGAGAACCAAAGCACAAGCACTGAAGAAGGGGGCAAGAGAAGAGGTCTGTTGATAAAGGCTGTAATATTATAAAAATCTATATGATTTTTGCTATGAATGTTTGTGTCCTCTTCCAAATTCATAAATTGAAATCCTAATCCCCAAAGTGATGGTATTCGAAGGAGGGCTTTGGAGAATGATTATTTTTTTTCTTCCTTTTTTTAAAGATTTGGGAGGCTTTTTGTTGTTTGTCTGTTGTTTTGTTTTGTTTTTGAGACGGAGTGTCACTCTGTTGCCCAGGCTAGAGTGAGTGCCGTGGCGTCAGCCTGACTCACAGCAACCTCAAACTCCTGGGCTCAACCAATCCTTCTACCTCAGCCTCCGGAGTAGCTGGGACTACAGGCATGCGCCACTGTGCCCGGCTAATTTTTCCTATATATTTTTTAGCTGTCCAGCTAATTTTCTTTCTATTTTTAGTAGAGACAGGGTCTCACACTTGCTCAGGCTGGTCTTTGAACTCCTGAGCTCAAATGATCCACCTGCCTGGGCATCCTAGAGTGCTAGGATTACAGGTATGAGCCACTGCACCCGGCCAGATTTGGGTATTTTTTTATTTCAGCATACTACTGGGGTACAAATGTTTAGATAAGATATATTGCCTTTGCCCCACCGGAATCAGAGCTTCAAGCATGTCCATCCCCCAGACAGTGTGCACACCATACCCATTGGGTGTGAATATGCCCACCTCCTCCTTCCCCCTCCCCTCTGCCCAACACCCGGTGAATATTACTACCATAGTGCACATAAGCATTGATCAGTTAATACCAATTTGCTGGTGAGTACATGTGGGGCCCCTCTGAGGGTCATTCTTGTCAAAGAAGCCAGAGGAGTTTCTGTGATTCTTGTCTAAGCTCATGTCTAACCCTCCATTGTTTACCTTTTTGGATTTTCGTATTCATTTTCTCCTGTGTTTATTTATTGATTTGCATAGTGTGGCCACAGCAGCCTACCCAGTGTCATAAATATGCAAAAGGTAGCCATAGGCATAAGTCAAATTTTGGATTCATGAAACAAAACATTTTTCAAACATGTGACTTAGAAGTAAGTGGAAAAGGCACTGCAGACATGGCAAGATTCCATATAAATTGCTTCAGCTGAAGTTAGACACTCAATTAGGCACTTAATTATCCTGAAGCCTTATTGATGCCCTATTAGAAGTGGTCCCACCCCCTAGAATCCAATGGGGATCCAGGTCTGCTCCATGGAGGGGCCTGGAGGCGGGTGTAATACAGGTAGCCTTCAATCCACAGCTCCCGGACCCCTCCCTTCCTGTTGTCCTGGTCACACCACTCAGGGCACAAGCATTTTCCTCCCGAGATTCTCTCGCATCTGAAATTTAAATGTGGGTTTTCCTTCAGGACTGCAAGCAGACAGCCACGCCGCTGGCCACACTGTACGGATGTCAACCTTTAGCGACAGCTCAGGCCTTCAAGGGGTCATCATCCGAGCCACTCTGATCAGCTGCCTGGAGTTGGGCTCTGACTGATGGAGTCAGTTAATGGTCCCTGGCCCTCTCATTAATAACTTACCTCCACAGGCAGCCAGCTCCAGGTCCCTGCCCCTGGTATCACATTATATGATAATTATACTCATATTAGTTTTTCATACCCTTTGGACAGAGACATGCTAATTTGGATTATTAGACATTAAAATCTTATAAAGTTCTCTAGCGATTTTAGGTCCAATTTCTTAAATTGGGGGCTCTATTGGACAGAAAAAATACGGCTACTTCCCGGGTAGGTAGGCAAGTGAAGCTCCTCTGTGGGCGGGATGTCGCGTCTCATGCCAGACTCAACACCTGATTTTAAAGTGTGTGTCAGAGAAAGACAAATACTGTATGATCTCAGTTACATGTGGAATCCAAAAAAGTGAAACTCCCAGAAGCAAGGAGTATAGAATAGTGGTTTCCAGGGACTGGGGGTGGGGGAAACGGGGGGATGTCAAGCGTGCAAACTTGCAGTTGTAAGAAGAAGACATTCTGGAGATCTATCATGCAGCATGGTGACTATAGTTCATAAAAATGTATGTTTAACATTTGCTAAGAGTGTAGATCTTGGATGTCCTCATCACAAAAGAAAAGATAACTAGGTAAGGTGATGGGTGTGTTAACTGACTTGACTGCGGTAATCATTTCACAGCACAGTTGATGCTGGGACAACATGGATTTGAACTACACGGATCCATCCACTCATAAACAGATTTTCTTCTGCCTCTGCCACCTCTGGGACAGCAAGACCAACCCCTTGCCTTCCTCCTCCTCGGCCTTTTCAATGTGAAGACAATAAGGATGAAGACCTTGATGACGATCCACTTCCACTCAGCGGTAAATATATTTTCTCATATGATTTTCTTAATAACATTTTCAAGATATAATATGTATTCAGAATACAGGGTATAATATGTATATAAAATATGTATTCGTCAACTGTTTATGGTATCAGTAAGGCTTCCGGGCAACAGCAGGATATTATTAGTTACATCTTTGGGGAGTCAAAAGTTATCTATGAATTCTCGACTGCACCAAGGGTCAATGCCCCTCGCCCCCATGTTGTTCAAGGGTCAGCTGTATATCAAATCATCACACTGTACACCTCCAATTCACACAATTGCATGTGTCCATTATACCTCAATAAAACTGGATGGGAAATGTCCATAGCCTCTTTACTGGCCTTCTTACCACTTGCCCAACAGTCTTCATCTCCTCAACCCCAGACCCCCACAACACAGGCAGAGATGTGGACTGGGAAGAGCTATAAATGAATATGGACTCTTGATGGCAAGCCAGACCTTCAGCTTCCCAGAGTGTAAAAACTCTTAACCACTGTCATGCTCTGAATGAACCGCAAGGACCCTGCAGCTCTGTCCATGGAGTTGTTACAAGTTTAGCTCCTAGGAGACACAAGGCTGTTGACCCAGAATGAATCCCTGATAAAAATGTATTTTTATTTTCTTGTATCTGAATTGTCCCCTGAGGGACTGAAGAAGAGTCCCCAGCTGTTGGGTGGAGCATCATCACCTGGACTACTACAAGGATGACTGCTACAGAGGGACACTTGACACTGCCAGGCTTCTACCCCACGCCCTTGCGAGTAGAGTAATGCCGTGTGGTCATAAGTCTGGATGTTCGGTTGGGTTTAACCACTTTGGTATGAGCATCGACTATAGCCGACAGCCACAGATGAACGTGCACAGCGACTTTAGCCGACAGCCCTGATATGACTTTTCTAATTTTTCATTTATCAAAATAAAATTGTGAACTCTTTTAAAAATAACGTAATGAAAACATATATGTTTATGTTACCTATTCTGATTTACGTGACAAGTAAAGCTGCCTGTAAAGTAAAACAAGCTTTCAGTGCTTTCAGGCTTTTTTCATTACACAAGAGCAAAACGGACTCATCATCAACGCACAGCACAAACTGTCGTGCGGACTGTGAGTGCCGACTATGGGCGAGGTTTCGCGGAGGGTGTGCGCCTTACCGAAGTGGTTAAGAAGAGCCCCCTGGCGTGTGTTCCTCCCTGCCGTGGTATGCTGTGCTCTGAATAAATGGCAATATGTGTGTGGTGCTGGGCAGCAGGCGCTGTTTGGACCCCTCTGAGATCCCCTTCAGGGGCTGCCGGGAGTGTTGACTATAAATGGCTCCCAGCTGCCCCTTCTCCAAAGAATGGCCTCAACTAGGCTGCCTCTTCCTTGCCTAGCAGGTTATATCTGGCTGTCCTGACACCCCTGCTCTAGCAGCAGCCAGTGGCCAATGACTGAGTGACATGGGGATACAAGAGGCTGGCCTCCTCGCCTCTAAGTCAGTCTAACTCTGTGGCACACTTTGAGCTCCTGAGTTCCTTGTGCAGCTAGACTGAAGACAGATATCACACTCAACCTTCGCTTTCTTCCCGGCCCTGGGCCCTCATTCCCGTAGCCCAGGAGTCAAGGGTCGTCTGCTAGCACATGTTTGATCCTGTCTCTGCAACTGTGCTTCTGCTGGTTTGGAGGTCTCGGCCCCCAGGGGTCACAGCAATGGTTCCCTTGACCTGGACACCCAGACTGCCCCTGATTCTTTTGGGATTCTCATGCCACTGAGCCAACAGGAAAAGAAAAGGGCTGATCTCCTGACCGCAGTGGTTGAGCCCAACGGAAAACAGGAAGCGGGTTGCTACCACACAGTAGACACTGGGAGAAGTAAGTCTGGCACCCAGGCAATTCTCCAAAGTACCTCTTAGTAGTGTGCCAGCATTCATGGTAAAAGTTAATAAGAACTACACGATCTATTAATATGAGGAAAACTATAAAACTTTGACCAGTGACATCAAAGAACTAAATAAATGGAGAGATAGTCCATGTCCATGGATAGAAAGACTCAGAATTATCAAGATGTGAGTCCTTCCCAACTTGACCAATAAATACTATGCAATCCCTGTCAAAATCCCAGCAAGTTATTTTTAGGGGATCAACAAACTGATCCTAAAGTTTATATGAAGAGGCAAAAAGACTGAGAGTAGCCAACACAATATTGAAGGAGAAGAACAGAGTCAGAGGATTGACACCACTTGACTTCAAGACTCTTTGTAAAGCTACGGTGTGGGATATGCCAACAGATCAATGGAACATGACAGAGAGCCCAGAGATAGACTCACCTAAATACAGTCAACTGATCTTTGGCAAAGCAGCAAAGGCAAAGAGAGTCTTTTCGACAAAGTGCTAGAAAAACTGCACAGCCACATTCAAAACAATTAATCTAGACACAGACCTTAACACCCTTCACAAAAATGTATGCAAAATGGATCCTACACCAAAATATAAAATACAAAGCAATAAAACTCCTAGAAGAGGACAGAAGAAAATCTAGATGACCTTGAGTATGGAGATGACTTTTTAGAGACCCCAAAGCCACACTCCATGAAAGGAATAATCAAAAAGCTGGGCTTCCTTAAAATTAAAACCTCCTGCTCTATGAAAGACAACGTTATAAGAATGAGAAGACAAGCTGGAGACTGGGAGAAAATATTTGCCAAAAACACATCTGACAAAGGAGTGCTACCCAAATTATATGGAGAACTCTTGAGATGCAATACTAAGAAAATAAAAAACATGATGAAATAATAGGCCCAACACCTTAACATATACCTCACCAAAGAAGATAGAGAGATGGCAAAAAAGTATATGATGAGATACTTTATGTCATAGATCATCAGTGAAATGCAGATTAAAACAATGAGGTACCACTACACGCCTGTTAGAATGGCCCAAATCCAGAACACCGGCCCCTCAGGATTCTGCAGGCTCAGGGAGCAGGGAGATGCCGGGTCCTCACTGCTCCCAGCAGGACTGAGCAGGGCTTCGGGAAGGGTCCAGGGGGGAACAAGTGAATGCTTTGTAATCCACATTTTAACTGACACAATTAACCCTCTAAAGGCGTTGGCTGTGACTGCCCCGCCCAGCCTGTGCCTGCCCCCACGGGTAGAAGCAGCCAGGCGGAAGGCAGGGAAGGCCGGGGGAAGCAACCTAGAAGGGAGGGTTGGTCGGGAAGGATGTCAACTCCTGTGATAAAGGGAGACCTTTCTACGTTTCCGTGCGTCCTGGTCCCCAGCCCTGTCCCCGCCAGGAGCAGGGGCTGCCACGCCTGGAGAAAACGGGGCGGCACCCACGGAGCCCAGCCCTGGACCTGGGGGGCTGGGGGTTCCTGCCGCAGGGAGGAGCAGTGGCCGGGATGCCCCGTCTGCCCCGCACACCGGGCCTGGGAGGGGGCCGAGCCGGGTACCAGCGCGTCTCCAAGTCGTCTGCATGGAGCATGGGAGGCAAGCGGCCTCGGCCTCGAGTAGCCGCTGAGCCATCCGTCGGTCGGGAACTGAGAGCTGACGGTGCCACGAAAACCCAACGCAGTCTTTGTTCTGCCAAAGTCTCTGTTGCAAAATTAATCCCATATATGGCTGGAAAAGGGCAGTCAGCACCGCAGCGTGGGGGACAACCGCGAGGACCCTCGACTGCCCATGCCCAGCGGCATCCGCCCTCCCTCCAGCCGGGGCTCGTCAGGGGCCTGGACTGTGGCACAGAGAGCCGCCTGCACTGGGCAGAGACTGGTGACCATCGTAGGTGGCGTGTTAACTACTGAGGTGTGAGGAGCAGGACCTTGCGACAAAAGGAACTACGACGACTGGCCCAAACTGCAGTTAGCCAAGAACCCACTGAGCCGCTGTGGCTTTGGTCTGCATGTCATGAGCAGAGGACTTCTGTGACCAGCATGAGTGTCACCGAGGTGGGGAAGTGGGAAGATGAACCCAATTTACAGAAACATGGTGTCTCTAAGAAAGGACAATGTCTCCAACACAAACCACAGGAGGTCATTAAACCCGATGGCACCAAAGAGGAACTTTGGCTTGAAAACAAAATTAGTGCGAAAGATAAAGAAACACTATGCCTGGAACCCCGTGGTCTCGTGCCTGGAGACACCAAACACAAGTCTCACCAGAGACCGAATGGACTCCTGCTTTGTGCGTTGAGGTTTAAAGATACCATGTTCTTGCTGTGAACCGTAATCAGAATGACCGATAGTCTTCAGCTTATCTGGAAGATGTGTTTGAGCCAGAGCGTTGAATACCTCGAGTGGATCGTAATGGGTGTGGCTGTATCATTGATAATGCTCAGTTCTGACGTGTAGAACAAGAGAACCAAACAGGTAGAGCAGTAGGAAAACTCGTAAGGTGTATTCAGTATAGAAAGTGATCTGTGAGATACGGGAGAGGAATGAACAGAGCATCTGTGCAGGGAACATGGGGGAAAGGATGGAACAGACCAAGGCGGTACCCTGAGATAGAAAGGGATGGAAGGTCCAGGTGAACCATACTTATTCATGAGGCACAGATTTCGTCAGTAATCTGGCTCCTGATATTATGATGTCATGCCCTAGCTTTAACAGTGAACCCAAAAGGATTTTGAAAAAAATGCCACTCTGTGTACTGCGTGCAACCGTATGTAAAATAGGCTTGCTCTGAGCAAAGAAACATCAATATCTATTACTTAGAAACAGATGAGAAGGCAAATCGGCAGCTGCTAGACAACAATCAGACACAACCCCACTCCATTGTGTTTTGTGCTTCCAGATTTCTTTTTAATGGGACAAACTCTCCTTCTGCCTCTTGTATCTCGTAATTGTCAGTGAGTTCAACAGTACCTTTCCATGGCATAACGACTGATTGACTGCAGAATCATGACTAATAAACTGACACAAAACGACTTATGAAGACATAACCTTTAAGTGTGTGAGGTGACACTGTGCAGTTCAACATGCGGCACAAACAGCTATGAAGCCGAAGCTCACAGCCAAGTTCGCTATGGCTTTCTCCAAGTGAGTCAGGCATATGGCACCATAATGGAGCATAAATTCACAGCAACAGAGATGTACGAGGGAGATTAAAGCTTCATCTGTAAGGACATACTTCGTGGCAAAAAACAACACAATTATTGTATTTTCTGCTTTATATTATAATGAGAAACTCACTCCCTTTCGGTAGAGCGTGGGCTCCCTCTGCTGCTGGCAGGAGACACCAGAACTCCAGGCATTTGAGGCTCCTTGGAGACCTGAGTAGAGAAGGTGGCCTGTCCTGGGGCTGAACGTGGCAGAGGGACCGACTTATTCTGCAGGCCCTGCCTTGTGTGCTTCTGAGACTGTTTGTGCTGCTGCTTCAATAAGAAGCAAGAAGTAGGCCGGGCGCGGTGGCTCACGCCTGTAATCCTAGCACTCTGGGAGGCTGAGGCGGGAGGATTACTCAAGGTCAGGAGTTCAAAACCAAACTGAGCAAGAGCGAGACCCCGTCTCCACCATAAATAGAAAGAAATTAATTGGCCAACTAATATATATAGAAAAAATTAGCCAGGCATGGTTGGGCATGCCTGTAGTCCCACCTACTCGGGAGGCTGAGGCAGAAGGATCACTTTAGCCCAGGAGTTTGAGGTTGCTGTGAGCTAGGCTGACGCCACAGCACTCACTCTAGCCTGGGCAACAAAGCGAGACTCTGTCTCAAAAAAAAAAAAAAAAGAAGAAGCAAGAAGTAGAAGCGATGGAAAACACAAAGAAGTGATGTGTCATCCAGACCACTTGTGTTCATACTCAGGTGCATCACAGAGGTGATGCTGAAGCTTCCCACCCGAAGTGGCTTCTCTTTTCTTTCTTCCTTCCTTCCTGTCCTCCATCTCTCTTTTCTCCCTTCCTTCCTTCCTCCCTTCCTTCCTTTCTTCTATTCCTTCCACACAGCCACTGAAGAAGTTCCTTTGTCTCCATTTCAGAAGGCTGCTAACAGTTTTGCTAGTTCTCTGGGCTCTGCCTTGTCCAGGGGCTTCCAGCAGCTGGCTTTTGTGGTGTACCCCCCAGAAGGTCTGTCACCTTCCCCGCATCAGAAGGCAATGCCTTTCAACACACCTGGCTGCACCCCACCCACCACCAGTTCCACTTCGAAGTTGCTTCTTCTCAGCAACAGGAGGTTTTACTGTAGCCATCCTGAGAGCAGAAATGTTTTAATGCCACACTCTGATGTGTCCATTTCAGCCAAACCAAAAAATAAACCCTTAAACTCCAGCTGTTTCTGTTCCCAAGATGTAGATGAGAGATCGTAAACTCCAGTCCCTAGAGATGGGCTGGGGCTTGCGTGTGGAGTATGCGAGGTTCTGGGGTTGGGTTAGATACCACAGTCTTTGAAACTAGGACCACACTTGCTCCTCTCAGAGGGAAACATCGTCCATCATCCTAAGCAAAATGTCCCGCTCACTCACTGATAATTTTCTTCTTTCTGTGATCAGTATCTTAAATTCTCTGATTTCTCTCTTAAAGTTCGAAGGGCCATACTTTCAATTAATCAATAGAGATTGTGTGTGTGTGTGTGTGTGTGTGTGTGTGTGTGTGTGTGTGTGTGTGTGACTTCCTGCTGATGCTAGCTAGCCTATTTTACTGGGTGTACATGAGATACTAAGTGAGGGAGTACATGAGAGGGAGCAGGATTACTTGCTAGCTCTCCGGTAATATTATATATGCTGATGTGTGACCACCTGTTCTTACCCGCAGCCTGCATAGACAAATGTTCAGTTACAGTTCCAATGGTGTTCTTGGTAATATGCACAAGACTATTCAATAGGAAAAGAACAATCTTTTCAACAAACAGTGCTGGGAAAATTGGATATCCACATTAAAAAAACAGTAAAGTTGGATTCCTTGCCTGACACCATATACAAAAATTAACTCAAAATGGACCAAAGACCTGAACATAAAGAGATAAAACTATGGAACTTCTAGAAGAAAACATAGGAAAAATCTTCATGACTTTGGATTTGGCAATTATTTCTTGGATATGACACCAAAAGCACAGGCAACAAAAGAAAAAGACACATTGGACTTCATGAAAATTTAAAACTTTTGTGCAGCAAAGGGCACAATCAACAGAATGAAAAGTCAACTCATGGAATGGGAGAAAATAGTTGCAAATCATGTATCTGATAAGGGATTGATATCTAGAATATGTAAAGAACTCCTACAACTCAACAACAAAAAAGAAAAGTGAATTTTAAAATGAGCAAAGGACTTGAGTAGGCATTTTTTCTGAAGAAGACAAGCAAACAGCCAACAATCATATGAAAAGATGCTCAACATCACTAATCATTAGAGAAATGCAAATCAAAACCACTATCAAAAACTATCAAAAACAAAAACAGAAAATAACAAGCGTTGGTGAGGAGATGGTACAATTGGAAACTTTGTACACTGTTGTCAGAAATGTAAATTGTGCAACCTCTGTGGAAAGTGGTATGCCATGGCTCAAAAATTAAACATAGAATTGCCATATGTTATCCAGAAATTTCTCTGGGTATATAGCCCAAAGTGAAAACTCAGACTTGATTTGTACACCCATGTTCATAGCTGCTTTATTCACAATAGCCACAAGGTAGATACGACCCAAGTGTCCATTGATTGATGGATGGATTTTAAAACTGTAGTACAAGGCTGGATGCTGTGGCTCACTCCTGTCATCTCAGCACTTTTGGGAGGCCAAAACAGGAGGATCACTTGAGTTCAGGAGTTCAAGACAAGCCTGAGCAACACATCGAGATCCCATCTCTACAAAAACTTTTTTAAAAAACTAAAAAGTTTTTTACAGGTGGTGGCACACAGTAGTCCTAGCTACTCGGGAGGCTGAAGTAGGAGGATAACTTGAGCTCACAAGTTCGAGGGTGCAGTGAGCTATTATCATGCCACTGCACTCCAGGCTGGGCAACAGAGCAAGACCTTTACTTTTAAAAATATGTGGCCTATATACCCAGTCGAATACATTCAGCCTTAAAAAGGAAGGAAATTCTGACATGTGCTACAACCTGGATGAACCTTAAAGAACTTGAAGTGAAATAAACCAGTCACAAAAGGACAAATACTGTATGATTCCACTTATATGAGGTACCTAGAATAGGCAAATTAATAGAAAGTGGAATGGTGCTTGCTAGGGAATATGGGGAGAGGGGCAGGCGAATTATTAATATTTTCAGTGGGTAGCGTTTCGGTTTGGGATGCTAGGTTGTAAGCAGATGGTGGCGCCAACTGCACAATGTGAATGTGTTTAATAACACCGAACCATACACTTGAGAATGGTAAATTTTATTCTATCTATATTTCGCCACAGTTCAACCCTCCCCCCCCACACACCCCCTGCATGGGCCAGGGCTAGGGGACCCCATGCCCGCCCCCCTACACAAAGGCAGGAGCACTTGGGGGACCCCCAGGGAGTTCTCCAGCCACAGCCCCCCCCCCCAGGCGGAGGGTGTGTGCACATTTAAGAGCTGTGCAACCATCGCCACAATCCAGTTTGGGGGCATGTCCATCACCCTACTCTCCTCTACAATAGCGATGATGTGAGCCTAGCGCGTTATAGGCCGGCAACACCTTGTACCCGTAATTATTACAGTCGTCGGTGCCCTGTTAGTACATCGTTCTCTCTCCCAAAGTGCAGCCCAGGCCTCGCGCAGCCGCGCCTACACAGATTGCGGGCGCAGCGGCGAATCCCCACCGCCCCGCCCCACTGGCCCAACCCCTGCGATCCGGGAATCGGCCCTCTCCCCGACGCCCTGGCAGCGACAGGGGGCGTGGCTCCGGGCTGGATTGGTGACGCCTGGGCGCGGCGGGCGCCTGCGCAGTGCCGAGGGCCGTGCGCGCGCCGAGGGCTGGGGGCGAGCCCGCGGGGCGACGGCGGCCGCTCGACCCCGCACGGCCGCGCCATGGCGGACGAGGAGCTGGAGGCGCTGAGGAAGCAGAGGCTGGCCGAGCTGCAGGCGAAGCACGGGGTGAGCGCGCCCGGGCCCGTCCCCTGTGGGCGCCGCCTTCGCCCGGGCGACCGGCCGACGCCCCCGCGGCCTCGTGGCCCGGCCCGGCCTGGCCGCGGCCCTTCCCCGCCGCGAGGGGCCTGGGCGGCCGGGCGGGGGGCGCCGACCTCGCGCGGGGCCTGGCGGGGCGTCTGCGGGCGGCGGGGGCGCTCGTCCGGGGCGGGGTCTCGGCGCGCCGCCCCGCGCCCTCAGCGTTGGCCGCCGGCCGCCGCGGGGCCGGCCGCGCGGAATCCGGCGGCCCCGGGGTTCGGTTGTGCTGGCCCGAGGGGCGGCGGGGACAGGTGCGCACTCGCCCCGGCGGGCCGGCGGCGGGAGGGCCCGGGCGGAGAACGCCGAGCCGTCGGGGAAACAGCGCTCGCGGCGCGCTCGCCCCGGCAAGCGGCAGGGCGCCGGCGTCGCCGGTACCGAGGCGCGTCTCGCTCTCCAGACGTCATTCCTATACGTGAAACGCGGTTTCGTGGCGCGGGGACCCCCTCCCGAGGGTGGTGGTGTGTAGTCCGAAATGTTGTGTGAGAGAGCGACTTCAGCAGCTCGCGGGGACGTTGCGGTAAGTGGAAACCATCGCTCGGGCTTCTGTGAGGCGTGGTTTCTAGTTATTCGCTAAGTGGTGCCTGCCACTGCAGGAGACCGTTGGGTTTGAGGCACAAAATAGAGTGGCTCCTTTTTCCCCCCTCTGTGAAATTAACTCTGTTAAAAGGTTACATTGTTTTGTTTCGTTTTTTTCCCAGGATCCTGGCGATGCAGCTCAACAGGAAGCCAAGCACAGGTATGGGCCAGAAACCTGAACTTTTTGAAGGGTGGTTTCACCCAGTGGGATTTTGTTTGTTTGTTTGTTTTTTGCTTTAGTTATCTTAAAGTTTTTCCTGGCATGGTGATTTGTCCATAAATTGCCATCAGGGTGTCTTTGTTACTAATATGTTAGTCAGTTAAATACATACAGGGCCCCACGAAATACCTGTGTTTCAGTTACTGGTTGGTTTGTCTACTGAACTGTGATTACCTTAAAATGAGCATCATAATAGAAATACTTCATAGGGATATTGCAGGGATTAGATGAGTATTAGTGCCTCACACTTAGTAAGTGCTCAATAAATATTAGCTTATATGCTATTCTGTTATTTTATCCCAGCATGTGGCAGAGTACCTCACATAGTTGCAGATACTCATTCAGTGGCAGGCTTATTGAATTTCTGATTACCCCATTATGCTTTACCATTTTTTAAATTGTGGTAACATACATATATAAAATTTACCGTGTTGACCATTTTTAAATGTACTGTTGTTCACTGTATTCGTATTGTTGTGCAACAGCTCTCTAGAATTTTTTCATTTTGCAAAACTGAAATCCTGTACCTATTGAACAATTCCCCATTTCCCCTTCCTCCTCTCATGCTACCTTTTTGTTGTTTTTTTTAATAGAGAGGGTCTTACTCTTTCTTTTGCCCAGGCTGGGGTGCAGTGGTGCAGTCGCAGTTCACTGCAGCCTCAAACTCCTGGGCTCAACGAATCCTCCTGCCTTAGCCTTCTCAGTATCTAGGACTACAGGTGTGCACCACCATACTCAGCTAATTTTTAAATTTTTTGTAGAGCCAGGGTCTCACTGTGTTGCCCAGGCTGTTCTCATACTCCTGGCCTCAAACAATCCTCTCGCTTTGGCCTTCCAAAGTGCTGGGATTACAGGCATGAGCCACCGTGCCCAGCCCCCTTATGCAACCTTTTAACCCCTTCATTCCTTCAGCAAATATTTATTGAGCATCTGCTCTGGGTCTAAGGAATAGGCAAGGCAGAGAAGGTTCAGAAGATGGTAAGCACCTAGGGTAGTGATGTGAAAAAAGTAAAGCTACATAAATTTCATTGATTCTAAGATGTGCCATTTTTTCATATTTTAGTATATCTGAAATTGGGATGCATTTTGTAATGGATCACTCTTACCCTGGATTCTTCCAGACAGGATTTACTTTTGTTTCTGCTATCACTTGGGTACATTTCTAATCCAAGAACACTTAAAATTACATTCTCTGCTTGAGGTTTTCCCCTTCCTTCTCCCTGGTAGTGTGAATTCAGACAGCAACCCTGCAAGACTAAAGCCTGAAGTTCACATTCTCAGAGGAATTTTTTTCTTTTACCTTGTTCCAGTCAGGGCCAGATGCATGCAAGCTTCTTGGCTTTGCTGTCTTTTTCTGCACAGTGGGTTTATTTCTTTTTACCTGGTACTGAGGATGTTGCTCTTTGATACCCCAGTTAGAGTGGAAGTCTCTTGTTAGACTTCTTATCTAGGGTGTTTTTCACTGCTAGAGATACATAAGACTATGATGGTGCATATTACAATTAATGACATCTTACGTTCAGTGAAATATAATGTAGTTTTTTTGGCAGGGTTGAAGTATTCAGGCGCTTTAATAAAATGGCCTGTGGAAGTAAACTTTAAGCTGTGTTCCACGAACCCTGGGGCTGAACCTAGGGGCAAACAGCAGGTACAACCAGCCAGCTCCCCCTCTGATTCAGCCAGAACATCTCTGCTCTTGTTTGTTTTGTGTATTGGGTTCCTTGAAGGACTTCATTTGAAAAAAACAAAACTTCTACCACTTAAAAAAAAGTTTATAGGACCACCATCTTATAAATATGAATCAGTTTCTACTTAGGTAGGTTGGAAAGAAGCAAGGAAAGTTGCAAAGTTTTAATTTCACTCTCCCCTCCCACCCAAAAAATAGAATGGAGAGTCTTGAAACAGAGGATCTGGTTCTAGCTCAGCCATGGTACCTATGTCCCCTTACCGTAGCCTCCCTGGGTCGTCTTCATGAAGGAAATTATACCACGTCAGTCACTTGGTCCTTCCTATTGCCTGAAATCCCACTACTAAATTCTAGCACCGCTCACACAGTAAGTATTTATAAATGTTCGTAATGGTGGTTGAACTGAAACTCCACCCTGACTTATGAAACTGTAAATAAAGCTTACCTTCCAACCTGGTAGGCTTATACCAACATAAAGCTGGCTCCTTAAGGATAAAAGTGGACTCTTCTATTTTAATGTAGCTGCTGCTATCTGCATAGTGCAGTCTATATACCACAGGCTTCTATCTTGAGAAACATAACTGAATGAGTTACGTTTTTGTATGTTCCATAGGAATGTTGACAGCTTAGTTCTAATTTTGCTTGACCTATGTTTTTGTTTTAGGGAAGCAGAAATGAGAAACAGTATCTTGGCCCAAGTTCTGGATCAGTCAGCCCGGGCCAGGTGTAAGCATCTTTGATTTCCTTTCTTTCCATAAAATTGGCTTGAGTTAGTTGAATGTGGATATATACGTGAAGTCATTGCTGTCTCTAGATTAAATATTTAGCAAAAAAACATCTGAGGTTTGTAAATAGTATGAAGTTTATAAACCTAGAGAACTGTACTTTAATCACTATTAAAAGTACTAGCTCACTTCTCTCTTACCAAGGAGATGTTCTCCAAGTGCAATGAGGTAAAATCTATAGTAAACAACTCTTAGTCAATCACAAAATGTTGTTGGTAGTTGACATGGGTGATGGGGAGTTAGGGATATATCGTATGTATTCTTGGTTTTAGTGTATTTATGGGGTTTCATAAAAACCAAAAAGAGAACCATGTAGAAAGAAAAAATGAGCCAATGAAAATGAACTAGTATCTTCCGTATATAACTCGAAGTGCCCACTTTTGAGTTTAGAAGAGGCAGCCATAGATGGATCACCACTATTACGTATGTACAATAAATAAATTGCTTTTCAAGAGGACAGTCATGTATTTTAAAAACCAGGAAAGCATGGGGCTTAGAAGCTGAGGGCCCAAGTTTAGTATTGGCTCTGCCACTACCTGTGTGTGTCCTTGACTAAGATTGGCATGGCTGAACTTTAGTTTTCTAATTTTTAACAATACCATCCTTTTTCACTGGTTGAGAGACACAAACAAGCTTGTGAAGTATCTTGGAAATGTCAGTGCATAGTTTTAAGGTATAATATTTACAAGTGGTATTTAGTTTTGCCATTTTTTTGCTTATGTGTTTTTTTCTTTTTAGTAAGTAACTTAGCACTTGTAAAGCCTGAAAAAACTAAAGCAGTAGAGAATTACCTTATACAGATGGCAAGATATGGACAACTAAGTGGGAAGGTAAGCTTGGGCTGTACTGAGGGAACTTTACCTACTGTTACCTACTTTAGCAAAACATGGCTTGAAAAGGTCAATTTCATCTTCATCTGATTATGGAATTATTGACTTATGAAGAAATTTTTAAAGGAGAAAATAGTTGTGCCTACTATAAAAGTTAATTGCCTTCTCTCTTTCCTGACATTGCTATGGAAGCTTATTGGTTTCTGTCTGACCCAGTGACTTAAGAGTCAGCTAGCTTAAATTGCTCCTGTGCTGCAAACAAGGTTTGTCAGTGATACCAACTAATATACTACCAATGTAGACAGAAGTTAGGCTTGTTTTACAAATGAGAAGGTGCTAAAATCCCTAAGTTATTATATATGTGGCCATAATGCCTTGAGGGGTATATTCTGGCATTTAAGAGCCAGACAAGGCCAGGCTTTGACTCATGCCTGTTAATCCCAGCTTTGGGAGGCCAAGGCAGGAGCATCACTTGAGACCAAGAGTTTGAGACCAGCCTGGGCAACATGGTGAGGCCCATCTCTACAAAAATTTTTTTATAAGCCAGACGTGGTGATGAGCACCTGAAGTCCTAAGTGCTTGGGACTAGGCGAGAGGATCGCTTGAGCCCAGGAGTTAGAGGTTGCTGTGAGCCTATGATTGTGTTACTGCACTCCAGCCTGAGTGACAGAAAGAGACTTCATGTCTTAAAAAAAAAAAATTTAGACAAAGCCCTCTGCTGCTACTGCAACCTATCCAGATCAGTCCTCTCCCCTAAACCACTCACATTAAGAACCACTCATGTGTAGGAGAGACAACCAGTTGATGTTTTCTGAGTGTGAGTTACCTCCTTCAGGGTGGTGGTTAAGCTTTGCAACAGCAGAAGTGGAGCATTTGTATCCCTGACGCTTAACACAGTGGTGTGTGTTGTTAACATTGTCTGCTAGTTCCCCCATACCCAGAATGACTGTAAAATGATTCAATCTGCTGAAGTAAATTCTTTGTCTGAAAAAGTACTGTTTTTTTTTTTCTTCTGGTTATCCTAGGTGTCAGAACAAGGTTTAATAGAAATCCTTGAAAAAGTAAGCCAACAAACAGAAAAGAAAACAACAGTTAAAGTAAGTGTTCCTGAATGCACGTGGCAACAAAAAGATCAATACTTTAAATGTCAGGTGTTGAATGTATATCTACCTTATCAAAACAGCCTTTAGTCCATAGACATTTTCGTTTTGTAAAGTTGAAGTTTGAGGAGAAAGTCCAAATATGTTCAGAGGGATCTAATTTTTAAGGTTCCTGCCCTCCTACCCTTTTAGATCACTAAGTTGTTTTAAATATGCACAAAAATATCTTGCTAAAATAGGAAGAAATGTTTCTTCCTTGAAAGTCTGAGTTATGCTTTATTAAAAATGTTAACTCGTTTAATTTCCCCCCCAGTTTAACAGAAGAAAAGTAATGGACTCTGATGAAGAGGATGATTATTGAACTAAAAATGTTTAGAGACTAGAACTTAATGGAACAATTCTAGGACAGAAGTTAAGATTTGTTTAAATGTTTACTTTGTTATTGTCTATATGCCTTTTAAAAGAAAATAAACTTGTTATGCAAAATAAAACAATTTGGGCGAGTTGTTTTAGTATCATAGGCAAGATCTGACCAGAAGATCTGCATTTTTTAATTTTTTCCCTCCTACCAAAAGCTTATAAACATGTAGCAGCACATTGCATTTGTGACATGAGTAGTAGGTAGGGAAAATGTCCTTAGCAGAAACAGCTGTTCTAGCACTCTTCAGTAAGAAGATAGCAGTAGCAGCCAGTGGGAATTGTGGGAATTAAAATCCATATATTAAACTCTAAACTCAATCAGCGTTAACAACTGATCACATCCTAAATTTCCAAGAAATGGTTTCTAAAAGCAGGTAAACTGTTTCTCTTCCTGCAGGTAGTACTTCCATTTAATGTAAAAGTCTGAGCTTTGATTTCAAAGGTGTTGAGATTAAATTATCTAACAAATATCATCCTCATCGAAAAAAACTAGAGCAATAGTGCCATTGGAAAAAAATGACCAGAATAATTAGGACATATTGGTAGTGATACTTCAAAACATGATTGTAAGAGAAATTATTTCTAGGCCGGGCGTGGTGGCTCAAGCCTGTAATCCTAGCTCTCTGGGAGGCCGAGGTGGGCGGATTGTTTGAGCTCAGGAGTTCGAGACCAGCCTGAGCAAGAGCGAGACCCCGTCTCTACTATAAATAGAAAAAAATTAATTGGCCAACTAATATATATAGAAAAAATTAGTCGGGCATGGTGGCGCATGCCTGTAGTCCCAGCTACTTGGGAGGCTGAGGCAGCAGGATTGCTTGAGCCCAGGAGTTTGAGGTTGCTGTGAGCTAGGCTGACGCCACGGCACTCACTCTAGCCTGGGCAATAAAGTGAGACTCTGTCTCAAAA
>VSMD01014634.1:0-10762 GCA_008750895.1 Mirza zaza
CCTGTAAGTACTAAGTAAAGGTAGAAGTGAAAAAAAATATTATGGGAGTAACAGCTTACATTCTGCAACTGTGTTTAGAACATTTGAAACTGGGGCAAGAGTGAAGGTACGGAGAAAATCTAGTCAGGATATTTACTAAAGAGCAATGAAAAATGAAAGTAAAGCATTTCTGAAATAAGTCATTTAAAAATATTTAACCCATACCTTTTTAAGGAAAGGTAATCATTATTTTATTAAGAATCACTATATCTGGTTGATCAAAATAGAATATAACTTGTAGATTTGTTGTGCTATTTTTGAAAGCTATAGAATATTTTTAAAAGCATTTTTATTAGAAGATGATATATTTTATGGTGAAAATTATACGTGTATTTTTGTGTGGTATATGTATATATAATTAGTATGCTTAGAACTTACAAATAAAAAATGTGTTCTTTATTTTACAAATCTATCTGCATGCTAAGAGAAAGAAAGAAAGCTAATTGGTATAAGAGGAAAATTAATTATAACATCTCTGTTTTCACAGATGTACCAAAAATTAAAGGCTCAAAGTATACTCACTGTGGATAATGTGAAGAATGTTCTCCAAAATAAATTTCCTCATGCTCATATTTGGGATATTTTGGGAATTCATTCTAAATTTGACAAAGAAAGGAAGGTAAGTTGGAGTATTATGTTAAGTGAAATAAGCCAGGCATAGAAAGACAAATGCCTCGTGATCTCCCTCACATGGAATCTAAAAGAAAAAAAAAAAGTGGAACTCACAGAAACAGAGAAAATATTTGTTACCAGAGGCTGGAGGGTAGGGAAATTGGGAGATGTTGGTCAAAGAACACAAAATTTCAGTTAGACTAGAGAAGTAAGTTCAGGAAATCTATTGTACATCATGGTGATTATGGTTAATAACAATATATTGTAAACTTGAAAATTACTGAGAAAGTAGATTTTAAGGGTTCTTACTACAGAAATATGAGAAGTATGTGAGGTAATGCACATGTTAACTAGCTTGATTTAGCCATTCCATAGCGTATACATATATCAAAATATATTGTACACCATAGAACACATTGTACACATACAAATTTTACTTGTTGGTTTTGACCAAAAAGGTAAACAATTAAAGACTCCACCCAGAAGATTCAGAGAGAAGAGAAAAAACAAAGGTAACATCACAAAGAAGTTCCCAAAGAGAAAGAAAAATAATACACAAAGAAATTCCCAAAATTGATGGACAGGAGCCTTCACTGGAAGGGAACCACCAAATATACAACACAGTGAATAAAAGAGGAATTCTCTGAGGCATGGGGAAAGGAGTACTTTTCTGAAAAAGTGATATTTAAGCTAACTAAGTCCTGAAACAATACAAAGAGTTAGAAAAAAGAAAACAGAGAGGTGGTAAGAGATGCACAGTCCAGACAGAAAAAATGTTAAGAGGTCCTAATGTGAAGGAACTCAGAGAAGCTGTTATTGCTACTATACAGATTACAAGCTTATGTTGTATTTGTGTCATGGAGTCAAGTTGAGGAGCTGAGGCTGGAGAGGTAAGCACAGGGTCATATTATACGGAGTCTTGCGAACAATATTTAATGTGAACTCTTATCAATAGAAGACCTTGGCAGTAGTAAAAAATCTGAAAAGGTATTAAGCAGTGAAATGACAATGACATGCACTTTTTTTGCAAAAGAGCATTCTCCATTGTTGAGAATGGCTTCTTGGAAGGTAAGATTGTATGGTGATATGGATTAGAAATGTGTGGGTAAGAGATGTAAGATAGGCTATTAGGCTTTTGGAGGAAGTAGAGGCAGAGAAAAATGGGTCCATGTGTGTTAATTAGGAAGTACCATCCAGGATCTGCTGCTGGATTGGATAGAGTAGAGGGGAATGAGAAATTGTCAAGGATGACTCTCAGGGTTTTGTTGAACACTCGTTGGGAGGGTCATGCTGCCATTGCCAAGCTGGAAAGGAGTGGAGGAGATACAGAGGGAGAGATAAGATCAGAAGTTCAGCTTTTCAGTAGGATTTGAGGTGCCTGTGAGACTTTCAAACAAGAAGTAAGTGATTAGATATACGTTCTGTAGTATAAAAGTATAAAATTTAGTGTCATTGGCTCATTTGTAGTAATTAGTTTTTGGAATGGCAAGGTTGCTTAATTGGAAATCATAGAAGTAAGAGCAGAAAAGGGCCTACGTTTTTAACATCTACATCTTTCTTGAGGTCCAAACCTATGTATTCAACTTGCTTAGTGGATTGCCTGTAAGCATCTTAAAAGAACCTAAAACCAAGCCCATCATCTTCCCTTTTACCGTTAACCTTTTTTCCTTCTTTATGCCTATCCTAATGAGTAGATAATATCACTGTTCACCCAGATCACCTATGTTGGAAGCCTGATAGTCATCCTAAACTAATTATTTTCCCTCACACCCTCCCAAACAATAGGTCATCAAGTTCTGTCAGTTCTACCTGTTATATATTTCAGAACCCATTAAATATGTTAAAAACTGCCTCATTCTCTCCTTGCCTATTACCTCTGATTTTTCTTTTGGCTGTTGCTTTTTCTTTCCCTTATTTGTGCATTAGCCCCTAACCCAGTATCCCTAGTATATGCTCTTCTTTCACACTGTTGCCATTATTTTTTTTTAAATAAGTAAATCTGATCATATTATTTGTCATGAACCCCTGCCCTAGGTAGAATTGACCATGACCTCATTTGTACCCCCAGGATACTATATTCACACTTAATTATAATGTGTCCATCTCTCTCTCTGTTAAAGTATAAGTTTCTTTAGAATAGAGTTTCCTTATAATTTATATACATTTATGAGCTTAATACATAGAAGGTGCCCAATAAATGCAGAGATACTATAATACAGTGGTTAAGAGTTCACACTCTTGGTCAGACTTACCTGGGTGCAAATTCTGGTTCCACAACAGTAGCTGAGTGACATGGGAAGTGACTTAATCTGTCTTTCTGTTTCGTCATCTGTAAAATGGATTTAATAGTAGTACTTCTTACATTATTTATGAGAATGTTGGCTATAATAATGATAATACTTAGTATTGAATATCAAATGAATGAATTGTTCAGTCACTCTTTCTCATAAGATAAAATGCAAATGTTGAGGACCTTCATGATGTGGCCTCACACTGAACCTCTCTCACCCCATATCTGACAGCTCTCCCCCATATATCACACCTCATAAACATAGCAAATTTGCATTGCCTAAATATGCCATATTCTCACTTCCCTTCTAGTCCTTGCTATACTATCTCTTCACTCGGAATGTCTTTTTCTGCTTTATCTCCCTGGCAAATTTTTATTACTCCTTTAAGACTTTTCAGTATCATTCCCTAACAGAAGCCTTCTCTCGTCCTTTTCTCTCCATACTCAAACTTGCTTAGATGCTTCTCCTCTGGGTCGCAGTAGAACCTTATGCATGGCTATATTTTGTTTGTGTATCTGTGAACCCCATGAGGGAAGAATTGCAGCTCTGTATTCACAGTGTCTAGCCTAATGCTGGCGGCGTGATTGAATAAATGCTTATTGAATAAATAAATAAATACAGGGATAAAGAAGTCTCTGATGCAGATAAATGTTTTGGTTTTTATTTTTAAGTAAATGTTTTACTCTAAATATAGGCCAGAAAGCCCACCCACTGCTTGTTTTTCTAAATAAGGTATTTTAGGGACATAGCCATGCTCATTCATTCATCATCTGCAACTACTTTTACACTGTAACATCAGAGTTGAGTCATTGTGACAGAAACTAGATGGCTCACAAAGCATAAAATATTTACTGTCTGTCACTTTACAGAAAAAGATTCCTGACTTCTGCTCTATGTAGTTAAATTATTTTCCTTAAGAAATGTTTGGAAAAGACAGATGAAATTAGCAAATCTGACATTTTTTCTATGGCACATAAAAATGTGTCTATGTCTCTTTTTCTTATATATTTCTTTTTTAAACAGCCATATTTTGTCTACCACTCTTTTAATGGAATAGGCTGGAGCAAGCTTTTATAAGATGACTGGCCTGGGTCCTTTGCCTCAAGCTCTTTATAACGGTGAACCCTTTAGCCATGAAGAAATGAATATTAAAGAACTAGAAATGGCTGTTCTTCAGCGAATGATGGCTGTATCTCTATATTTACAAAGAGATGTTTTTATGGTAAGTAAGCAGTTATGAGAAAATACATGATGAATGATATTTATAAACATATTTTTGTATTTATAATTTTTTAATTATGAAAGCTAATTTGGTAAAAATTTTCATCCTGGTCATTTAATAGTGATTTAACAAATAATAATTAAATTTATCGTGTGTGATTACATCAAAAATTGCTTAATTAGAAAGAAGATTCTTTAATTTTTACAAGAAAATGTATTGCAATAATCTTGAATTACATATTATTGATTTATTTTAGATTAAGTAATCTTCAAATATATATTACTTGTATGATTTTAAAACATACATAAAAATGCCTGTATTACCTAAATAATGTTTTTGTTATTTTAGGGCACATTAAATGATCGAACAAATGCAATTGATTTTCTAATGGACAGGAAAAATGTTGTACCCCGTATAAATTCTTTGATTTTTCACACTAAACGTCAGTACCTTAATTTAATATCTACATCAGGTAAAATAATCCTCCATATATTGTTTTACAAGTGTTTATTGAGTTGTTAATGCTTTATTAATTCATTATTTAACATTTAATATGAAATTTTTCAGTAACTGCTGATATTGAAGATTTCTCTACTTTCTTTTTCTTGGATTCACAAGACAAGAGTGCTGTAATTGCAAAGAACATGCATTATTTAACCAAAAAAGGTAATAAGCATATTTTATTTACCTGAATTTATTCCTAAAGTGATAAAAAACTTATAATTTCAGTAAAGTGGTTGCATAATAAATTTGGATAATGTTGCTATTTTTGATGAGAGGCCTAAGTTTCAATTGGAGAGTTTATAATTTTTAAGATTCAAGGATTGTGCTGGGAAAATGATGCCTCCTATTCTGATTAATCATTATGCGGAAAGGGTTCATCTTGGTTTTTCACCTTTTTTTTTTAAGTAAGCTATTTTCCCTTTTAAAGACAGAAAAAAACTTTTCAAGATTATATAAACTGATATAACACATGAATAAAAGTACAATTCTCAGATCAAAGAAGATAGTAGTTCTGCATTCTGATTAAACATCTGGATGTTATGCTTAAGTTGGGAGTAACAGTCAGAGGAAGAGAGACAGTAACACAGTTGGCAGTAAGGATTTAGTTTAAAAAGAGAAGTCTGTAGTGGGACCACAGATTTGTTAGGGTGCAATTAAATATTCAGATAAATGAGATTATTAGAATTTGGTTGGTTTTTGTTTTACTTTGTTTTGTTTGGCCTGCTTTGCTCTAGAGATAAAAACAAGAGCCAGTAAGTACAAGATTAAAAAAAAGACTGATTTTGGTTTCAGTATAGAAGCAGTAACTTTCTAACAGAGTAATCTAAAGATGGTGTGAACTATGTTTTAAAGGGTAAACATTTTTATGTGACAGAGATTTAAAGCAAAGGCCATACAACCAGTTTTTGAGAATGTTGTAGATTAAATCCAGGTTTCAACCAGGTGGCTCTGGATTACTTTCTAACAGATTCCATGATTTTATGTTCATAAATAGTCTGTCTATAAGACAGGTTTTGGTTAATGAAAAAAAATGTAACAAAAAAGCATTTATTCCCCTTGCAACCTTCAGAAGCAACTTAAGAGTAAAGTAGTAACACATTCTTTTCAAAGAAGAAAAGAATTCCAGTGCCTTCTTAATGTCAATACTTTCACCATCACTGCTAGTAAAATGAGAAATATTTCAGAAGTGCTAAATAAATTTATCAAAGCTCTGTTATTTCTTTATACATTTATAGAAATTAAAATAAGAGAAAATTAGGTTCTCAGTTAACATTCTTTTAAACTGCAAGAGATTTAATTAAAGATTAATTATAGGCTAAACCACCCTTCTTTCATTCCTCCCTCTCTATCCTCCCTCTCCTTTCCTCCTTCTCCTCCCTTCCTATATCTCCATCCATCCATCCATCCATCCATCTATCTATCTATCTATCATCTCACTATGTTACTCAGGCTGACTTCGAACTCCTGACCTCATGCAATCCTCCCACTTTAGCCTCCCAAGTAGCTGGGACTACAGGTGCAAGCCAACATGCTGGGCTTATTATAAACTAACTTATTCTGAGAAATGAGTTTGATTCACACAGTCCTTCCTCCATAACAAGCCAAACGCCCGTCCGAGAGTGCCTCCGTGTGTGAGTGCCGGGTGTGTGCGCTCAGGGGAGAGCAGGGGCTCGCCCGGCTCCCCGCGCAGCAGGCTGCCTGCTGTTTCCCGGGGAGATCATGAAACAAGGTCGCCTTTCCAGCAGCAGTGAGGATTCTGACGACAATGGCAGCTTGTCAACTACGTGGTCCCAGAATTCCCGATCCCAGCACAGGAGAAGTTCCTGCTCCAGGCATGAAGATCGAAAGCCTTCGGAGGTGTTTAGGACAGACCTGATCACCGCCATAAAGCTGCATGACTCCTACCAGCTGAACCCAGACAAGTACTATGTGCTGGCAGATCCCTGGAGACAGGAGTGGGAGAAAGGGGTCCAGGTGCCAGTGAGCCCAGAGACCATCCCTCAGCCCGTGGCCAGGGTCGTGTCTGAAGAAAAATCCCTAATGTTCATTAGGCCCAAGAAGTACATCGTCTCGTCAGGCTCTGAGCCTTGTTGGGCTATGTCGCTATTCAGACGCTGGGCAACAGCGTGTGTCGCTATGACCTCAATGACATGGATGCTGCATGGCTGGAGCTGACAAATGAGGAATTTAAGGAGATGGGAATGCCTGAACTGGATGAATACACCATGGAAAGGGTCCTGGAGGCATTTGAACAGCGCTGCTACGACAACATGAATCATGCTATAGAGACTGAAGAAGGACTGGTCATTGAATATGATGAAGATGTCGTCTGTGATGTCTGCCAGTCACCTGATGGTGAGGACGGCAATGAGATGGTGTTCTGTGACAAATGTACCATCTGTGTGCACCAGGCCTGTTATGGAATCCTCAAGGTACCAGGGGGCAGTTGACTGTGCCGGACATGTGCCTTGGGGGTTCAGCCAAAATGTTTGCTGTCACCCAAGAAAGGTGGAGCTATGAAGCCCACCCACAGCAGAACCAAGTGGGTCCATGTCAGCTGTGCCCTGTGGATCCCTGAGGTGAGCATTGGCAGCCCTAAGAAGATGGAGCCCATCACAAAGGTGTCCCACATCCCCAGCAGTCAGTGGGGGCTGGTGTGTAGCCTCTGCAATGAGAAGTTTGGGGCCTTCGTACAGTGCTCTGTGAAGACCTGCTGCACAGCCTTCCCCATGACTTGTGCTTTTGACCAGGGCCTGGAGATGAAGACCATCCTGGCGGAGAACGATGAAGTTAAGTTCAAGTCCTACTGCCCGAAGCACAGTTCACACAGGAAACTGGAGGAGAGCCTCGGCGAGGGGGACACACAAGAGAATGGGGCCCCTGAGTGTTCCCCCCGGAATCCGCTGGAGCCCTTTGCCAGCCTTGAGCAGAATCGGGAGGAGGCCCACCGAGTGAGTGTCCGTAAGCAGAAGCTGCAACAGCTGGAGGATGAGTTCCTACACCTTCGTCAACCTGCTGGATGTTGCCAGGGCGCTGCGGCTGCCCGAGGAAGTAGTGGATTTCCTGTACCAGTACTGGAAGTTGAAGAGGAAGGTCAACTTCAACAAGCCCCTGATCACCCCAAAGAAAGATGAAGAGGACAGTCTAGCTAAGCGGGAGCAGGATGTCTTGTTTAGGAGGCTGCAGCTGTTCACACACCTGCGGCAGGACCTGGAGAGGGTAATGATTGACACTGACACCTTATAGTGACTTAGAGAAGAAGATGCAGAGAGGCGAATGCTTGCCCAGAGCAAGAAATGATAGCCAGTCATTTACTCTCAGACCCTTGTACACACTGCTGCATGAGGTTGTATTGGTCAAATATATTTACAGGCTGGTAAACTCATTGTACATATGTGCAAGACTGCCACTGAGTGGGGAGCTTCTTTGTGATTTTTTTTAAAACACTTTCCCATTAATCTTTTATGTTCTGCAAGATCAAATGGGGTGTGTCTTTTTCCCCTCCTCCATTATAGTGCTAGAGGGAACTGAACCCCAGGAAAATTACCAAGGGGTTGACTTAGAATTATTCACAACTGATTTAGGAAACCAGAATGGATTTGATTTATGGTGGGGGCCAGGGGCGCAGAGATAGGAAAATCTCTTGGTCAGTCTGGGGAAACACTAGGTGCTGGTGATGGGCTCACTGAGGAGAGCTAAGCATTGCCTCCCACTGGTCCACCTTGGATTTTGGCTAATTCACGGGGGCATTCCCAGTATTGTCACAGAGCAGAGCAGGCTGTGGTTGCTGTGTGTGCGTGAACTCCACACACGCACGTAGGTTACAGAAGACACTCCTGGCAGTGAGGTGCTAAGTCATCACTGAGATTGTGTATATAATACGTGTGTGTGTGTGTGTCCATTTGTCCATCGTCTCTGTGGTGTGTCTGCGGGCGTAGGGGGGATTCCTGGTGCACAGGGGCATCCAATCTGTGTGAGGAGCCCTGGTCCTACTCAGCACACTGCAGATGCTATGTTCACCACACTACTGGGTCACTGAACATGGAGGCTGCTGGAGCCTCAGCTGCTGGCACCTCAGCTGTTTGCTGCTTCATGCCTCCCCTGGTGCCTCCCCCACCCTCTGTTACCTTTGGGGTCCCAGTGTGGACCTCCCTCCCTGCTACTGGAATAATTAGGAGTGGGCCATCTTCCCCCAGGGGCCCCTGCTCCCTGTCAGTGGTTTCTAATTGCGGATGCTGCTAGAGCACCTTCTGTGTCTACTCCCCTGTCTGTTGCCCACTGATTAAATTCATCAGTGTGAAAGATAAGGGACTGAGGCTTTCTGGCCTGAAGCAGTCTGCACTGAAAGGCCCCCAAGTGGCCTGAAACAGTTAACACATCTCCCTCAAGCACCTTGCTTATTAGTGGGGAATGACTCACCTGCTTTGGAGAGCTTCTAACTCACAGGTGATGTGAAACGGGAGTGGAGGCAAAGAATAGGGATAGACGGGAAGTACTGAACCAGATCCACAGAGACCTGCACAGCCCTGCTAGAGATGGTGTAGAAGTGAAAGTATTTTTAAGTGCTCTTTAGAGACCCTTTGAATACAGTGGCTGAGCACCAGACCAGGTTGGGATTCCTGGGAAGCCTGCTGGAGCTGGGAGCAGGTTGGTGAGGATTTTGTGCTCCCACACGCCCCCTGGTGGTGAGTGTAAAGAAGACCTCACCTCAACCACATGTATGTGTGGCATTTTTGTTATGGGATGAGAAGGGATTCAGAAGGATAAACTGGAATCCTGGTGAGAATCCATTATCCCAGCCCGACAACTGCTGTAAATGGGGTGCATGAGCTGTGGAGTCAGATAGTCCTTGGGAGGGGAGGACGAGAAGTCTAATGTTTGGACTGTGTCTCACAATCACCACAAAATAAAAGTGTAGAAAATGAAAAAAAAAACAAACTTATTCTGATGTCCAGAGATATGTTTGAAATACAACCCAAAACCTGATAAATATGTTTCTATTTATTCTTCCCTATTTCTTTACATCCTTTTGCCTTCACTTGGCAGATTCAGAGCTCCAGACTATCTTAAGAGGGAAGTGCATTATGTTTTATTATTTGCTAGATTTCTTATAAACAGACCACTTTATGAACATAAAATCATGGAATCTGTTAGAAAGTAATCCAGAGCCACCTGGTTGAAACCTGGATTTAATCTACAACATTCTCAAAAACTGGTTGTATGGCCTTTGCTTTAAATCTCTGTCACATAAAAATGTTTACCCTTTATAACATAGTTCACTCCATCTTTAGATTACTCTGTTAGAAAGTTACTGCTTCTATACTGAAACCGAAAATCAGTCTTTTTTTTAATCTTGTACTTACTGGCTCTTGTTTTTCTCTCTAGAGCAAAGCAGGCCAAACAAAACAAGTAAAACAAAAACCAACCAAATTCTAATAAACAGCTGAAAAAAATATTGCTGTTTTTGTTTTTTGTATCTACTAATAAACTTGATAGTATCTACTTTTACACATATGTGGGGCATATGCGTAATATCAATTTTTTTTGTAAATGTAGCTAGAAGGCAATATTGCTTACCAACACTGGGAGTTTTATATAAAGCTTATACGATGAATTACTCTTCTCGCATTTTTATATGAAATATGTATGTGTACATACATGATTTTTAGCAGTATTTGCTTATTTTCAGAAATGCTAATTTCAGTATATTTGTTATTATTTTTATGTATTAACTGCATATGTTCCCCTGCTTTTAGTTTGATTTTAAGAAAAATTAACTTGACTATTTGAAACTTTCAGATGACAATGTAATTTCTGCGGTCACTGTCTGGATTATTGCTGATTTTGATAAACCATCAGGGAGAAAACTGCTTTTTAATGCATTAAAGCACATGGTGAGTGGATAGTCTTACTACAAAAATTTCTGTTACAATTTCAAGAAAGCAATATGAAGAACATGCATTAAATCTTTATTTCCCTTCATGTTAACATTTTAGTTAATTTGATTAAAACATGGTACTACTCAGATTCACTCTCCATGTAAAACAGATAACATTGCCCAGAAAGAAAAAAACCTACCTGTATTCTATGACTC